>PVIU01023497.1:0-27333 GCA_004026605.1 Ondatra zibethicus
ACTGACACACAATGTGATGAACTAAATCCATGTAAAACATGAGAGGGCTTAGAAAAGAACTCTAGACACACACACACACACATACACAAAACAAGTTTTAGCTTCATTTTTTTTTAAGCTGGTGACTTGCCACAGCTCCTTTTAGAGAGGTTTACAGATTCAACTGTAGCAGGGAAAAAGGAGGCAAATCCTGTTGTACTGGAAATCTCCATCCAGGCTGCTGATTCATCCTTGTTTCCTCTGTGAATATGAGCTGCAGCACAAGCAGTGAGATTGAAAGTGGACAAGGGAGAAGAAAATATAACGACCCTGGGCTGTGACTCCAATTATCAAAAAGGAAAATAGCAACCTCTGTAAAGTATGGGGTGGTCCTATATCAGACTACCTGGACAGTGCATCTGGTTATCTACATGACTGTCTCCATTTCTGCCTGGAGATGGCTTTTTTGATTCTTGGATATCAATTGCTACTTGTGTCTAAGATTTTCTGATATGTCATATCAGATTCCACAACGGCAATGATTAAGTTCTTAAATTCCAGTTGTCCTCACATCCTTTTGCATGTGTGTGTATGTTTGTGTGTGTGTATCAGAAACCGATATGATATGCTTTTGTTTTAAGTGGAAATGTCACTTTCAAACTGTGCTCTGAACATCCCAAATGTGCATACTGTATCCAATAATGTCTAGATGATTAAAAATAACCCTAGATATTGACTTTAGAGAGCATTATTCATAATAATTTTATTCTCTCAACATTTGCACATTTGTTGTATGCTTTTATGTGTGGCTCAACATATGTCTGTATGCTTTTGCCCTAATTTTAGTTTTACATAGCCAATTCAAATTATTCTGTTCAGTATTAATATGAGAATATTGAAATTTTGAATACATTCACTACAATCGCTTTACTGGAAAACCTCTCAAATTAGTACTCCATACTTAGTACATATTTAATCTCTTTTTGTGACATCTGTGTTCAAGTAAACTACATGTGTGTGAACAGATATAGGGCCTATGTACTAGCACGTTGTTGCAGCCCCTCGGTGCTATGAGAGCTGAGGAAATCTTGCTTTCCCAGATTTCATTTCATCAGTACATTAAATAACATAAGCTACCCTGATAATATTTTGGCTTTATGAGTCTTCCACTGGATTATTAGAATGTTCCATTCATTTAATACTGACAGAATTATACATGCAAACTCAGATCATGGGAATTCAAGAGTACCAGTGTGTTCAAATATTGTCACATACTAGTTGCATACAGAAGTAAATCAGCAATGTAATAATGACACAGTGTTTCTCACAGGTATGGAATTTACCAGTCAAGCCATGCAAGATGGCCAGTAAATCTCAATGTTCTTATTGTAGCTCCCTATGTCTTTATGCCTGTGATTGACTAGTGATGCTTGTTAACCTGTTTTTTGAAATGTGAATCCTAATAACAGGTGCCAGTGCTTCTTATTTCTGAACTGGAAGGTTGCTGATACAGTTATCTAAGAAGCTATATATACATTATGCAATAAACCAAAGATAACAAATGGAGCATTATTCAGAGACCCCACTGATATATCTTGTACATTACCAACTATTGTACTATTTTTCCATCTCTGATTCTCTCTTGCCCAAATTTACATTGTACAACTTTTAACTTCTACTGACTGCCACCTAAATTAGAAGCTTAGTTTCAATTAATTATATTTGCTGTACTTTTATAATCTCCACACACATGGAATAAAAGTAATGCTGCAGATTCCCCTGCATATAGAATTTCCTCATCCTGTAAAATTATGTTTTCCCTTATTTATGAAAATATAATCCTTTTAAATACATCTTGCTCTATCAGTGTCTTAGAGACTGTCCCCTAAGCCATTAATACACCTACTATTCCTGTTCATACCACTACTGTTGTTTCCATGTCAAAACTGCAGATAACAGATCTACAAAAGCAAATCTGTAAATGTGATTAAATTACCATCGCCTCCAAATGTTAAACTTCCCAATGCTTAGCCCTTCACTGTGTATCACTGGCCCATTTCTCAAGGAAAGTCTGAAGTTTTCATTCTCTCTTTCTGGGAAAAGGCAGTCATATATCATAATGGGAAAATAAATTGTGCTCATATATCAAATTCTTTACTATATAAAAGATGAATATACAAGCATATATATGTATATACATATGCAAACACATTCATATAAATGCATACATTCATACATACATTGATAAACATGCACATGCATATCTACATGTATGCTGGTGAAGGCACTTGTTTGTCCAGGCCACCTGGCTAGCTTTAACCCGAAATAATCACACAGAAACTATATTATATAAATCACTGCTTGGCCCATTAGCTCTAGCTTCTTATTGGCTAACTCTTACTTCTTAATTTAACCCATCTCTATTATCCATGCATCACCATGAGGTCGTGACCTACCAGCAAAGTTTCAGCACATCTGTGTCCAGTGGCTCCATGGCTTCTCCTAACTCTGACTTCCTTCTCCCCTGCTATAGAACAAGCCAGTTTTCTTTATTTACTAACCAATAAAAGCAACACACAGACAGAAGGAGCTACCACAACACATATATACATACTTAAATAAAAGGAACTTAAATGTATTTGAAGATATATCATGACAACTGCACATCTTATTCCATCTAGGAGACTTCTCCCTCCATTGCTAGTTATGAGCTATTTGGTTTACCTGTTTTCCAACCATGTTCCCATTGTCCCACAAATGAGTCTTACAAACCATTTCTAAACTATGGTTACAACACTCAATACAATGGTAAGTACCTATTTCTGAAGTTCCTATTTATTTATGTCAAAATATATTAGAAATTGGTGACAAGTTAGAACCATCAGTGAAACTTACTACATGTGAACTGTAAGAAAGTTAATCTGCTTATCACTAGAAGAGCAACAAACTCCTCACTCTCATGAGCTATGTGCCATAAAACAAAACAGTAAGCAATTTTCAGACATAGTGCTGTTAGAGGGGTGTAAATATTGTGGAAGTAATGAACTACTTTTCAGAATTAGGATTATCCCCATGAGATGTAAGAAATACCCTACATGTGAAAATATCCCAGAACCTGAGACAAAAATGTTCACAGACATATGCAAAGACTGTTTCCCTTATTCTGCTAAAGGAATATAAAGATAATCTGAGTCCTATTACATGTTGATATGACCATGATCTGTGTATCACATGCTTTTAATCAGAGATGTTTATTCATGCACCAAACTGGAAATAACACAATGATGTGCATCAGGGATCTTTCTCTAGTGCATGAGAAACTTTACCACAATATGTAGAGATGTTATTTGTCTTTAACAAGCTCCATCCCTAAAGTCTCAAAATAATTTATATTTGAATTATAGGCATAAAGATTCTAACAGATTCAGAGGTGGTTGATGAATCCATAATAACAATGTTTTCCAGCCTCAACCTTACTATTAGACATAGTAATTCAGTCAGAAGAGGCAGATACAAGATCTGCACAGGATCAAAATGTACAGGAACTGATAGTTACATAGAAATTCCAATATTGGATCTCTCTGGGAAAATAAAGGAGATTCTCTCACCTAGTGTCATCAATTAATAATGTCTGAAAAAGATTATCTTCTTACAGATGATACAGAACATCAAAACTGAGACACAGATGCCACATCTTAATAGAGCATCATTACCTGGAGGAGCAGGATCCTATGTCTTGAACATGTGACAAAAATGTGTGCTAGTAATCAAACAATCTCTCCCTCTGCTAATTTCTATGTGTTCTGAATCCTGTACATATCAGGACCTGTCTGCCTCCACTCAGACAATTCACAGTCAGACATTGGTTATACCTAGGTCCAACTGAGACCTGAAATATAACCAGAATCTGACTGGAAATAATACACAGATTCTGTGTGATTATTTTGTGTCTGAGCTAACAGGGTAGCTGAGAACCAACTAGAAGCCCTTCTCCAACAATATAGAACTCTTTAGCATTGATCTTTTAGACAGTTAGACCTAATGTTGTCACACACACACACACACACACACACACACACATATCTCACACAATTAGAAATGATATGACTTTAGGTAAGTTGTAGATGAAAGTTCTGTTTCTGGGTGTACAATCTCCCTAGCTATGTGGCATAGGCTAGGTTAATATATAAGGCAAAATTTGTTTTCCCATGAAGAATATGTGTCTGCCTTTATCAAAAAGATAGAATGAAAACTTCAGAGATGCCTTTAAGAAACTAGCCACCAATACACTATGAATGGCTAAGCATTAGCTAGTTATAACATTTTTAGAAGATGGTAATTTAATCAATTATTCAGATTTGTTTTTGTAGTTGTGTTAGCTATGGTTTTGACATTTAAACAGCAATATTGATATGAATAGTAATAGTTGGTATTTTAATGTTTTAAGGCCTTATCATTGCAGGATAATGTTAAAGTACATTATTTTTAAAAAGGGGGGGAAACATAATTTTTCAGTATGAAGAGATTCTTATATGCAGGGAAATCTACAGAATTGCCCTTATTCCATATTTCTGGGGATTACAAAAGTTCATATATACTTGAGCATACCTGTACTCTTGAATCCCAGTATCTGGGTTTGCCAGCATAATTCTGCCAGTATAAAACTCATGGAACATTCTAATGATCCTGTGGAAGACTCTGAAAGCCAAAATATCAGTGTGGCTTATGTTATATAATCTGCTGATGAAATGGGAAAGCCAGATTTCCTCAGCTATCTTAGCACTGATAGGCTGCAATGTTCTAGTATACAGTCCCTATATTTGTGCACACATAAGTGGTTTACCTGAACACAGATGTCACAAAAAAACCTAAATATGTTTTTTCATATTCTTTTATTTTTTTATTCAAAAATTTACACTTCCTCCCCTTCTCCCAATCCCCTCCCGCTCCCCCCTACTCCCTCCTGTTACTTCCTTAAAAGAGGGCATGGTGCCCTGCCCTGTGGGAAGTCCAAGGCCCTCCCCGCTCCATCCCGGCCTAGGAAGGTGTGCATTCAAATATACTAGGTTCCCAAAAAGATAATACATGCTGAAGAGATAGGCCCTAGTGTCATTGTTGATGGCTTCTCAGTATGCCCCACTGGCAGCCACATTCAGAGAGTTCGGTTTGAGCACATGCTTGTTCAGTCCAGGTCCAGCTGGATTTGGTGAGCTCCCATTAGATCAGGCACACTGTCTCAGTGGGTGAACCAGCCCCTCACGGTCCTAACTTCCTTGCTCATCTTCTCCCACCTTCTGCCTTTCAACTGGGCTTGGGAGCTCAGTCCATTGCTCTGATGTGAATGTGGGTCTCTGTCTCTATCTCCATCCATCGGACGAAATTTCTATGGTCATGATCAAGATATTCATCAATGTGACTATGGGACAAGGCTAGTTCTGGCATCCTCTCCTCTGCTGCCCAAGTACCTAGCTGGGGACATCCCCGTGGACACCTCGGATCCCCTCTAGAGCCAAGTATCTTGCCAATCCTAAAATGACTCCAATAATGTAGATATCTTATTCCCTTCTCCAATATCCACCTTTCCTCCATCTCCACCCTCCCACTCCCCCAAGCTCTCCCCAGTCCTTCCCTTCTCCCTTCTCATTTCCCCTCTCCCCTGCCCCCATCCCCCCCACCGCTGTCCCTACTCCTATCCCTGCCCCCGTGTTTCCAACTTTTGCCCAGCGATCTTGTTTGCTTCCAATTTCCAGGAGGATCTATATATGTTTTTCTTTGGGTTCACCTTGCTATTTGGCTTCTAGGCTTGTGAGCTATAAGCTTAATGTCCTTTGTTTATTGCTAGAGTCCACTAATGAGTGAGTACATACCATAATCGTCTTTTGGGGTTTGGGTTACCTCACTCAGGAGAGTGAAAAAAATTAATTATGTTTTAAGGAATGAGTCCTTATTGGCGAGGAATTCTAGTAAAGCAAATGTAGTGAATTTGTTCAAAATTTCAATATTCACATATTAATACTGAACAGAATATTTTATGAACATGTATTGGCTCTGTGAAAATAAAATTAATGGCAAATGCATACAGACATGTGTTGAGCAACATAAAATTATACAAAAAATAATACATAAAATTATACAAAAAACATATGTGCAAATGTTGAGAATATAAATGCATTATGAATAATGTTCTATAAAATTAATACCTCAGTTTATTTTTAGTCAACTTGACATTTCTGGATACAGTGTGCATATTTGGCATGTTCACAGCAGGGCTTGAAAGTAACCTTTCCACTTACAACATTTCATATCCTGCACGCTTGCATACACAATCACACCCACATATACATACATACACACACACACACACATACATGTGAGGAAAGCTGGAATTTAACATTTTAATCACTGCAGTTGGGGATTCTGATAGGACATATTAAAAACCTCAGCAGCGGTCAGCAATTGACATCTCAGAATCACAAAAAGCTATCTCTGTTGTGGGAGGCTTCCTGTTCATTTATCAGCTGCCCAGAATCCCTAAATATCCACACAGGAACTTTATTAATTAAATCACTGCTTGGCCCTTTAGCTCTAATTTCTTATTGGTTAGTTTTTACATGTTAATTTAACCCATCTTCATTAATGTGTATAGCCAGGTGGCAGTGGCATACTAGCAAAGTTGGGCATGTCTGTCTCTGGCAGCAGCTCTGTGGCTTCTCCTTGTCTCCACCTTCTTTCTTCCAGCCTTCAGTTTAGTTTTCCCTGCTTAGCTCTACTCTACCCTATCACACACACAGTTTCTTTATTAACCAATGGTATTCATGGCATAGAGTGGGGAATCCCATGTCACTTCAACTTTTCTGCTTAAAGAAAAAAATATTTTAACTTTAACACAGAATAATTACATATAACAAAACAGGTATCAAGTAAGAATTACACTTACAATATTTATATCTATTTTTTATCATAAGTAAGGGAAACTATAACTATAGTTATATAGTTATAGAATATATATATATAATATATAACTATATCTATTCTTCAACTCCATAAAAGACTGCAGAAAGGTATAATATTACCTAAATTAACAGGAAGTGCATTGTGAGCAACTTCTAAACTCTAGAAATGACAGAGACATTTGCTTCCTGGACAGTCACCCAAAGTCCTTCTGTATGGTTGGTGCATCCATCTTCAGCCTACAGGCCCATGGTATCCTAAACACTTTTCTGTGATGCAGGAAATTTCAAAGACAGTTCTGCCTCTATTGGCAGTTTGTCAGTCATTCTCTTGTGTGTCCTGCAGAATGTCTAGCTGACTCTTTCATGAAGCAGGAATTCTAAAAGATCATCTCACCTTTAGGCATGTTCCCAATTATTTCTCTGTGGGTCTTGCATGTCGAGTTCACACACCATACCATCAAGCAGTCTAGGCAAGAGCAGTTTTTTTGCCCAAATGTCTAAACAAACTCCATAAGGAGCCTTTTTGATGCCCATCATCCTCTTGAAGCAGATTGGTGCTGCTGGGAGATGTATCTCATTGTCATGAAAAGTCCTAACTTTTTAAACATCTTTAAATGTCATGTTATGAAGGACTTTGAAAGATTTGAAGAATCCCTATCCACCTAAAATACATCTCTGTAATCTGGAAAACCTAACTAACATGACTACAAGCTTGACTATTTATTATAGATGAATATCTATTAACCTATATTTCTTAATTATGCATTACATTTTCAAATGAGCTGCACAAACACAATATCTTAATCAAGAACAGAAATACACATATAAAAATTGACCTTAAATTTGTATCAATAAACTAAGATCCATACCAATGTAAATTATTTATATCTATATCATATCCCTATTTAAATGTAAAGAAACCAGTCTAGAAGCAAACCACAGATTGACATCCTCTCTGAAAACAAGAGAAGAACCTCTTTTCCAAAGCAATATATCCTTAGATGCAAATTTGGAAATCAGGATACCTTTATCCATGCTGGTTTAGCTCTGCAGCCCATACAATGAAATCTTTCTCTGTACTTAGCTCCTACACAGTCCAGAAATTCAAAAAAAAAAAACACAAAATATACATAATTTAGACTCTCTGTGTATAGTCCATCTTTACATAGCTTATTTTTCTTAACTTCTTTTAATCTATGACTGTCTGAAATCTTTCTCTTTAAAGACTTTGTTTTTTAAAACAATTTACTTCTTTTGTAACTCTCTATACACTTTTTCTTCTCTCTCCCAAACTCTTGCCTGTTAAGAGTGTTTTTATGCCTGTATCTGTCCTTATTGAAATATCTGTAATTCTTTACTGTCTTAAAGAGCTTTTAAAATGGTAAGTAGTTGGTTGCAGCTGCTCTGGATGCTGGATTCACCTCTCTCCGCTTTCAAAATAGTGGAGGTATCACTACTACCCACTCTGGGGCTGCCAGGTAGAAGCCATGCTCAGCCCTTTAACTCTGAGAATGAGTGTGCAGCACATAAACCCTTTTATCTGAGTAATATCTAAATATGCCCTGCAGCATACTGTGTGGCCTGGAAATATCTCTCTGTATGGTGGCAGGAATCCACCATGCTCTCCTGCTTGTGTGCACCTAGCAGTCCTGATCCTGCTACCTTCCCTGGCAGGGAGCACTGAGTTGGTTTCAGCTACTTTCCTCTCGACACCGAATGGACACACAAGCACTCGTGCACACAAATGCCATTGAAATGCTCCATAGCCAGAGTTTGCACTAGCAACATTGTAGTAATGAGGGGCTCGGACTGCATCCCCGGCGCCTGGTTCCCGGTGCAGGGCCCCTTGTTCTGTCCCGCCCGGCTCCCGGTGGGTACCTGAAATAATTACACGGAAACTGTATTCATTTAATTGCTGTCTGGCCCATTATCTCTAGCCTCTTATTGGCTAACTCTCACATATTTGTTTAACCCATTTCTAATAATCTGTATGTCACCACCAGTCGTGGCTTCCTGGGAAAATTTCAGCTTGTCTGACCTGGCAGCTTCATGGCGGGCAGCTCTCTCTGCCTCTGTCCCCTTTCCAGTATCCTGTTCTCTTTCCCTGTCTATCTAAGTCCTGCCCTATCCAAAGGCCAAGGCAGTTTCTTCATTAACCAATAAAAGCAACCCAAATACAGAAGGACCCTCCTACACCACAACATGGCCCAGGAAGCTGCCTTTTTTAAAAAGGCTTGGCTTTTTCTCTGCTGCCAGTGAATCAGGAAAACTTCCCTTAAAAGATCTGCAGCATGTTGCCAGCCAAATACAAAATGAGGCTAAACTTTGATTTTTCTGTGTCTTGAGTTCCCTTTCAAGCTTTTTTTAGGTTTTACATGGGATTTAGTTGGGTGCCAATTTGTTGGAGAAGGACTGCTTGTTGGTCCAGCTGCTCTGCTAGCTTATACCTGAAATAATCACACAGAAACTGTATTAATTAAATCACTGCCACTCATTAGCTCTAGCTTCTTATTGGCTAACTCCTACATACTAATTTAACCCATTTCTATGAGTCTGTGTATTGCCTCGTGGCAGTGCCTTAACTAGCAAATTTTCAGCATATCTAACTCTGTGAAAGGCTCATGGCTTCTCTCTGACTCCATCCTTCTTTCTCCCAGCATACAGCCTAAGTTTTCCCCGCCTATTTCTGTTTTTCAATGTCATAGGCTCAAAGTAATTCTTTATTCATTAACCAGTAGAAGCAACACACAGACAGAAGGACCTCCCACACCACTATATCTTCACCAGATTATGTTCATATTTTGTGCTGGTTATGTATGCATTTTTAAATGTACAATAAAATTATGTCAACAAGAAGTTGTATTTATTTGGACAAGGTAGAGTATACAAGGTATTGTAGGAGAAAGCAGAAATAAGTGGGAAAAAGTATAAATACAATACTCATAAATGAAAGTCTCTACTATATAAAAGATATATATATATATATATATATATATATATATATATATGCATATACATGGCAGCAGTAGCTTAAAGCAGGATCAACTTTTGGCACATGTAAAAGAAACAGGTGCTCAGCCCCATAATGCTGGGGCTCAAACAATCTCTGACTTTGATGATTTCCACAAGCTCTGAAATCTGTATATATCAGGAGCAGTCTGCCTTATCTCTGACAATATACAGTCAGACTGGTTATAGGCAGGTCCAATTGAGACCTGGACTACAGCCGGAGCCTGACTGGTAAGAACAAGCACTGCTGATACATTTATGTGCACTCCTGGGCTCTTATTGAATGAGTGTGGGTATTCAAATTGAGCACGAACTAAGAACCAGTAAGGGAAGTAATCTCAATTCCACGAATAAAGGCAAATCCTGCTGTACTCTTGGAAATGTCCATCAAGACTGCTGGTTCATTGTTGTCTCCCATGTGAATATGGGCTGCAGCAGAAGTAGTGAAATTGAAAGTGAAAGAGAGGAAAAAATATAATATGCCCTGGGTTCTGACTCCAAATATCAAAGGAAAAATATCAATTTCTGGAAAGTATGTGGTGATCCTCTATCAGGCTGCTTGGACAGTGCATCTGGCTGTCTACATGACAGTCTTTGTTTCTGGTGCGAGCTGGCTTTTTATGATCCTGGGCTTCAAATTGCTGCTTGCACTTGAGATTTTCTGATATGCCATATCAGATTCCCTAACTTCAATGATTACGTTCTTAAATTCCAGGTATCCTAACATGTTTATATATACATACATGTGTGTGTGTGTGTGTGTGTGTGTGTGTGTGTATGAATGGTTGATATGAAGTGCTTGTAAGTGGAAACATTATTGTAATGGTCTGATCTTAAGATCCCAAATATTCATACTGTATCCAATAATGTCAATATTAATAAAAATAATCTGAGGTATTAATTTTAGAGCATTTTTCATGATACATTTATACTCTCGACATTTCCACATCATTTGTACAAGTTTATGTGTGGCTCAACACATGTCTGTATGCATTTTTCAATAATTTTGTTTTCACATAGCCAATTCACATTCGTAAAATATTTTGTTCAGTATTAATATGTGAATATTCAAATTTTGGACAAATTCACTACATTACTTTCACTATAATTCCTCTCCAATCAGTAATCCATGCTGATTACAAATTTACTCTCTTTATTGTGACATCTGTGTTCAGGTAAGCCACCTGTGTGTAAATGCATATAGGGTCTATATACTAACACATTCCAGCCTCTCAGAACTATAATAGCTGAGGAAATCTGGCTTTCCCATTTCATCAGCAGATTACATAGCATAAGCCACTTTGACAATATTTTGGCTTTTAGAGTCTTCCACAGGATTATTAGAATATTCCATGTGTTTTATTCTGACAGAATTATGCATGCAAACTCAGAACTCGAAATTCAAGAGTACAAGTATGTTCAAGTTTCTGTCACATACTATTTTCATGCAGAGGTAAATCAGCAATGTCATAATGACATGGTGTTTCTAATAGGTATGGAATTTATCAGTCAAGGTATGCAAACAGGACAGTAAAACTTAAGAGTTCTTACTGTTACTCCCTATGTCTCTAGGCCTGGTATTGACTGGTGATGTTTGGTTTGCTGTTTTTCAATATGTGTCTTCTAATATCAGGTACCAGGGTTTCTTATTTCTAAACAGGAAGGTTGCTGATATAGCCATCTAAGAATATTTGTAGACACTAAAAATTAAAGCAAAGAAAACAAAGAGAGCATTACTCAGGGACCCCACAGATGTTTCTTGTACATCACCATCTATTTTTACTATGTTTCTGTCTCTGATTCTATCATTTGCATTTCCAAATTTGTATTGCATAACTTTAAACTTTTGTAGTCTGCCACCTGGATTAAAAGGTTGGTTTCAATTAAGTATATCTGCTGTACTTTTATAATTCACACAATATTGAACAAAAGCAATCCTGCGGATTCCCCATTGTACAAAGTATCTTCATCCTTAACGTTATGTTTTTTTCTTATTTTTGAAAATAAGGTCCTTTTAACTATTTCTTGCACTGTTGATGTCTAAGAGACTGTTCTCTAAATCAAAAACACACCTGTTGATCCTATTCATACCACTCCTGCTGTTTTAATGTCAAAAGCCAGCTAACAGAACTACAAAAGCAAATCTGAATACTTGATTTATTAGCATATTCTCTAAATTTTATAACTTGCCATTGCTTAGCCCTTCATAGCTAGTTTTCCAAAGGTATCTCTAAAGTTTACATTAAATACTTCTTGATGAAGGCAGACATATATCACTCATGGGAAAACAAATTGTGTCCAATATAGAAACCTTGCCTACTACACATGGCTAGGGAGATTGTGGAGCAAGAATCAGAACTTTCATCTGCAACTTGACTGAGGTCATGTCATTTCTAATTGTGTTATAAATATATATACATATACCAACAAACAATATTGGGTCTAACTGTCAGAAATACACATCATTTACACAATTCCAGAACTGCTACAATGGCTAAAAACTTTTCACGTTCTACCAACCACAAAACTCTCTGTTATTCCTAGATGAAAAAAAATTGCATGCAATGAGCAGACACTGTGATCTGAAAGAAAATGAAAACATTTCTGATCAACGTGTCAACTCAGCGAGTATGGGAAACTCAAACCATAGAATTTTGAAAACTTGCATAACAAAATCAAAATACACACACACCTAAAACAAACAGACAAGAAGTTTAGTGCAGTCACACCAAAAATTATCATGCTAATAACACAGATAAAAAATCACTCTCAATTACTCACACTTAGCAGAGAAGTCCATACATAAGTTGGGTGCTATGATAGAATTAAATGATTTGAACTGTACAACCACCTTCATAGGACTTTCCATTACAAATGTAAATGCTAAAAATTGTTACTGTTAATTGCCAGTTAGTGTACACAGAGGTGGATAGGAAGGTAAGTATTTGCATATGTAGGATAAATAATGATTTTAATAATAAGTGGTATTTATTTTGACATTTAGTAAAGCAGACATGGTACTGCAACAAGAAACAGAAAGAAGTGTGAAAAAACATAAATACAGTGCTTAATATGAAAGTCTTACCTAGGTCAAAGGTGCATACACATGTATAATCATATATAAATACTCATATGCAAAACATACATATACATGTACATATATATGTTCTTATACACATACAAATATATACATATATTCTCATGATGAAGGAATTTAAATTGATTGAAAATGTAACTAGCTAGATATTGTTCAAGTACACATCTTACATAATGAATGAATATAAAAGTATGTCTCTCAGTTACCAGAATTATTTGGTTTGGTTGTTGATTAAATGCATTACTCTAACCCACCATTTGAGGTCTTACAGATCGTCTCCAAATGTCAGTGCTAAAAATGGTTACATATAACCAACTATTTCTGATGTTCATACATAGTTATATCATCATAACGCAAATCTGTCAGTTTGGTAACTCCTTAGAACCATCACTGAAACTGCCTACCTGTGAAAGGCCTGAACAATAGTTGTCCTGTTACTAGAGGATAACCTAAACTCCTCATTCTCATGAGATGCTTGCCTTAAAACAGAAAGAGTGAGCAGTCTTCAGACATATTTGTCACATTGACATAAATTTCCTGGGCATAATCAAGTATTACTGAGGATTATGATTAACTCTATGAGAATGAAGAAATATCCCACATTGCTAAATTGTCCAAACATCTGACACTAGAATGGTCTCAGACCTAGCCAAAAAATATTTCTTTCATTCTGCCAGAGGAATATAGACATATACAGAATGCCTATGACATATTGATATACCTATAAATCTTTGTATCAACTGTCCATAATCAGAAATGTTTCTTTATGAACTCAATGGGAAATAAAACAATGATATGCAGGGGGTTCTTTCAATAATGCCTCTCAGCCTTGGGGTACTAACTTGTGATGTACACAATTCTCCATTATTCCTAGACCTAGAAAATAGGGCCTGTAATGGACAGACACAATTTATGATCCTAAGCAAAATGAAAGATTTGTGACCTACGTGTCTTCTCAGAGAGAGAAAAGAAATTTCTTATCAAAGAATTTTGAAAACTCATATGCCAAAATCAAAATGCACATGAACATGAAACAATCAAACAAGAAGTTTAGTGCAGTCACACCGTAAATGGTCATTCTAGCACAGATAGAAAACACTCTCAACTACTCACACTTAGCAGAAAAGCTCCATACAAAAGTTGGGTGTTCAGATAGAATTAAATCATTTGCATCGTACAACTCCCTTTATTGGACTTTCTATTTCAAATGTCAATGCTATAATTTGTTACTTGGTGTAACAGTAGGAGCGGGACTGATTTTTGTCCCAGCCGCCCAGCTAGCTTACACCGGAAATAAACACACAGAAATTGTATTAATTAAATTATTGCTTGGCCCATAAGCTCTAGCATCTTATTGGCTAACTCTCACATCTTGATTTAACCCATTTCTAATAATCT
Organism: Ondatra zibethicus; assembly: GCA_004026605.1. Lineage (NCBI taxonomy): Eukaryota > Metazoa > Chordata > Mammalia > Rodentia > Cricetidae > Ondatra > Ondatra zibethicus. Next base: position 14,437 of record PVIU01023497.1, read on the forward strand.
GTATGTCACCATGAAGTCGTGGCTTACTGGGAAAGATTCAGCATGTCTGACCTGGCAGCTTCATGGCGGCTCTCTCTGACTCTGCTTTCTTTTTCCCAGAATTCAGTTCTGTCTACTCCACCTACCTAAGTGCTGTCCTATCAAAAGGCCAAAGCAGTTTCTTTATTTAACCAATGATAGCAACACATAAACAGAAGAACCTCCTACATCAACTTGGAATCACTGATTTAAGTACACAGAGTGGATTAGTTAGGTATAAATTTGTGAATGTACAATAAAATAATTTTTATTTTTTATTGATTTTATTGAGGTATACATTTTTCTCTACGCCCTCCCCTTCATTGCCCTCCCCTTCAGCCTTCTCACATGGTACCCATGCTCCCAATAACTCAAGAGATCTTGTCTTTTTATACTTCCCATGTAGCTTACATTCATGTACATCTCTCTTAGTGTCATTGTTGTCTAGCTTCTCTGGGATTGTGAATTGTAGGCTAATTTCCTTTGATTTATGCCTAAAATCCACTTATGAGTGACTACATATAGTATTCGTCTTTCTGGGTCTGGGTTGCCTCACTCAATATGATGTTTTCTAGATCCATCCATTTCCCTGCAAATTTCAAGATATTATTTTTTCTGCTGTGTACCACTCCATTGTGAAATGTACCACACATTCCTTACCTGTCCATTGGTCAAGGAAAATTTAGGCTCTTTCCAGGTTCTGGCTATGACCAACAATGCCGCTATGAACATAATTGAGCACAGGTACTTATGGTACACTTGAACATCCTTTGGGTATATACCCAAAAGTTGTATTGCTGGATCTTGAGGAAGAGGGTTTCCTAATTTTCTGAGAAATCACCACACTATCATCCAAAGGGGCTGTACCAGATTGCATTTCCAGCACCAATGCAGAAGTGTTCCCTTTACCCCACATCCACTCCAGCATAAGTTATCATCAGTGAGTTTGATCTTGGACATTCTTGCAGGTGTAAGATGGAATTTCAGAGTTGTTCTGATTTGCATTTCTATGATGGCTAAAGATGTTGAGCACTTTCTTAAGGGTCTTTCAGCCATTTTAGATTCCTCTGTTGAGAGGTCTCTGTTTATGACTGTACCTGAATTTTATTGGATTATTTGTTCTTTTGATGGCCAGTTTTTTAAGTTTTTGTATATTTTGGAGATCAGCCCTCTCAATTTTATATGGAGAAGCAAAAGACCCAGGATAGCAAAAACAATCCTGCACATTAAAGAAGGTTCTGGAGGTATCACAATCCCCAACTTTCAAACTCTACTACAGTGCTACAGTACTGAAAACAGCCTAGTATTGACATAAAAACAGACTGGAGTACCAATAGAATTGAATCAAAGACACAGATATTAATCCACACACATATAAGCACCTGAGTTTTGACAACAAACAAAATTTATAAAATGGAAGAAAGAAATCATATTTAAAAAGTGGTGCTGGTATAACTGAATATCAACATGTAGAAGAATGAAAATAGATCCAGATCTATCTCTATGCCCAAAACACAAGCCCAAATGGATCAAAGATCTCAACATAAAGCAAACCACACTAAAAATTATGGAAGAGAAAATGGGAAGTACACCTGAATACATTGGCACAGGTGCCTACTTCCTAAATATAACCCCATTAGCACAGACACTGAGAAAAAAGAAAAACAATTAATAAATGGGACCTCCTGAAAAAGAAAAGTTTCTGTAAAGCAAAGGACATGGTCAACAAAACAAAAAAGAAGCCACCAGAATGGAAAAAGATCTTCACCAACCCCATACAAGACAGAAGATTGATAAAATAATGTAATAAGATACAAGATAAATGTAATAAGATACAAGATAAAATAATGTAATAAGAAGTGATATTTGTTTTCACATTTTATAGAGCAGACTTTATATTGCAAGGGAAGCAGAATGAACTGTGGAAATAAACATAATGTTCAATATGAACTTCTCAACTAGGATAAAGATACATTCACATGTATACATGCACACAATATATATATATATTTACACACACAAACATTTATGCAAACACAAATATATACATATAAAATCCACATTTGGATTGAAAAAGTTTTGGAGAATATTACAGTTTAACATCTTATATCATTAAAGGGTATGAGAGATATCTCTTTCACTAGCAGGAGTTATTAGGTTTGCTTCTTGGCTTAGGGTATTTCTATTGTTTCCCATGAGCAGTCTCACATACTATTTTCAAATCAAGGTTATACCTCCCAACATGATAGCAAGAACTTATTCCCAAAGGTTCTACTTATTTATGTCATCATAGGACAGACATACATCATAGGACAGACATAGAAGCTTCACTGAAGGTGACTACATGTAAAGGGCTTGAAGGTTTAACACCACATCTTATTCCAGGAAAGACTCTCAGAGACATCTCCCACAATTTCTAGTTATGCACTATTTGGTTTACTTGTTGGCCAAGGGTGTTCCCATTGTACCCCAAAAGAGTTTCTCAAACTATTTCTAAACTATGGTTGAAACTCTCAATATGATGGTAAGAACCTATTTCTGAAGTTCTTATTTATTTATATCAACATAGAATAAAAATATATCTGATGCCTAGTTACAAGCTTCAATGAAACTGACTACATGTGAAAGATCTGACAGTTAATCTGCCTGTTACTAGAGGAGGAACAAAACTCACTCTCATGCGCTACACACCATAAACCAGAAAACAGTGAACATTCTTCAGACAGTGATTCCAGAGTGTAGAGCATCAGCCTGTCTGTGCTCTATGTGCTGCCATAAAGTTCGTGAACTGGGCAAGGGGCTGGAGATTGAAACACACAAAGACTCAAAGACAGAGACATTGGTCATCCTTGAAACAGGAATGCCCCCTTCATTGTGTCCAGGGGCAGCTTATATAGGGATCCTTAAGTGATAGCCCCTCCCCAGCCAAACCCACCCAGAAACCACTCCCCTGCCATCAGGAACTCCTGAGGTTCTCCTGATCAGAGCAGCTGCAGGCTGTCTCAGAGCAGAGGAAATCCAGTTGTTTACAAGAAATTCAGTATCTGGAGGTTCACTGCTCCCAACACCAGAGGGGTGTAAATTTGATGGAAGTATTGGACTACTTTAGAGGATTATGATTAACTTCATGATGTGTAAGAAATAGCCTACATGCTAAAATGTCCAAGAACCTGAGACAAAATGTTCACAGACATATGCAAAGGATATTTTTGCATTCTGCTAAAGGAATAAAAAAGGTAAACTGAGCCCTATGACTGACTGATATGCCCATCAACCTGTGCATCACATGCCCCTAATCAGAGAGGTTTCCTTTATGCACCAAACAGGAAATAACACAAAGATGTGCACCTGGTCTCTTTCTCTAGTGCCTGAGAAACTTTACCACACTATGCGAGATGCTACTTGTCTTCAACATTCCCCTTCCCCTAAAGCCTCAGATATTTTGAAAAGTAGGTAGAAAGATTCTAACAGATATTGAGGTGGTGGATAAATCCATAGAAACAATGTTTTCCTGTCTCAACAATACAATCAGACATAGCAATTCAGAGTCTCTGGTATCAGGCACAAGATCTACACAGGATAAAAATGTACAAGAATTGACAATACCATAGCAATTTCTGTGCTGGATCTCCCTGGAGAAAAAAAGGAGACTCATTCCCCTACTGTTTGTCAGTAATGCTAATGTCTGAAATGGATTGTCTTCCTTGCAGATGATACAGCACTTCAAAACTGAGACACAGGTGTCACATCGTAAAATAGTCGCAGTAGCTTGAGTCAGGTTCTACTTCTGGAACATATGATAGAAATGTGTGCTCAGGTCTGTATTTCTAAGAATCAAAAAATACCTAATTTTGCTAATTACTATGGTCTCTGACTCCTAAACACATCAGGAGCAGTCTGCTTTGTCTTGGACTATTTACAGTTGGGCTTTGGTTATACACAAGTCCAGTTGAGATCTGGACTATAGCCAGAGCCTAACTGGTAAGAACAAGCACTGCTGATGCTTTTATGTGCACTCCTGGGCTCTGTATGAAGAAGGAGTGTGTGCATTCAAATTGAGCACAGATTAAGAGCCAAAAAGAGGAGTGATCTCAATTCCACCAATGGCGGCAAATCCTGCTGTGCTCTTGGAGATCTCCATCAGAGCTGCTGATTCATTCATTTCTCCCCTGTGAATGTGTGCTGCAGCAGAAGCAGCGAAATCGAAAGCTGATGAGAGGAAAAAGTGTAATTTACCCTGGGATCTGACTCCAATTATCAAAATGAAAATATCCAGCTCTGTAAAGTATGGGGTGATCCTCTATCAGGCTGCCTGGACAGTGCATCTGGTTATCTACATGTCAGTCTCTGTTTCTGCCATGAGCTGGCTTTTTGTGATTCTCAGCTGCAAAATGCTGCTTGTGGCTGAGATTTTTTGATATGTCATATCAGAGTCCCCATCTGTAATGATTAAGTTCTTAAATTCCAGTTGTCCTTAAATGTATGTACATATACACATGTGTATGTATAAGTGCTTGATAGGCAATGCTTGGAAGTAGAAATGTTGTTTACAAGATCTGCTCTGAACATCCCAAATATGTACACTGTATTCAAATACTAGCATTATGTATGACACATTTATTCTCTCAAAATTTCACATTTGTTTGTATGGTTTAATGTTTTGCTCAACACATGTTTTTATGCATTTGCCATTAACTTTGTTTTCAAAGAGCCAGTTCAAACTCATAAAATATTCAGTTCAGTATTAATATGTGAATATTGAAATTTTGAACAAATTCACTTCACTAGAATTCCTCTCCAATTAGTACTCCATACCTACTATATATTTACTCTCCTTTTTGTGACATCTGTATTCAATAAACAACCTCTGTGTGCACAAATGTATGGCCTATATATACAAGCACATTGTGTGTATGTATGTGTGGGTTTTTTTTTCTGTGTGTGTGTGTGTATTTTGGTATGTGAATGAGTACCTGATATGAAATGCTTGCTAGTGGAAATGTTAATTTTAAGCCCTGCTCTGAACATCCCCAATTTGGACTGTATCAGACAGTCTCATGATGATTAGGTGATAATCTAAGGCATTCATTTCAGAATGAATGATTCATAAAACTTCTTTATTCTCAACAATTGCTCATTTTTTTCATATGACTTCATGTGTGGTTACACAAATGTCTGCATGAATTTGGCATTAATTTTCTTTTCACATTGACAATTCATTCTTGTAAAATATTCTGTTAAGCATTCCTTGTGGAATATTGAAATTATGAACAAATGAGGTCTGAAAAGAGAAGCAGTAGCTACAGAAGCAGGATCACACTTCCGGCACACACAAAAGAAACAAGTGCTCAGCACAGTAATGCTGGGAATCAAACAATCCCTGACTTTGCTGATTGCCACGGGCTCTGACACCTGTATATACCAGGAACAGTCTGCCTTGTCACTGACAGTTTACAGTCGGGCTGGTTATAGGCAGGTCCAACTAAGACCTGGACTATAGCCAGATCCGACTGGTAAGAACTCTTACTGCTGCCGCTTTTATTTGCACTCCTGGGCTCTGATTGAACGATTGTCTGCATTCAAATTGAGCACGAATTAAGAACCAATAAGGGGAGTGATTTCATTTCCACCAATGGAGGCAAATCCTGCTGTACTCTCGGAGATCTCCATCAGAGCTGCTGATTCATTCTTGTCCCCCGTGAATGTGTGCTGCAGCAGAAGCAGCAAAATTGAAAGTGGAAGAGAGGAAAAAATGTAATTTACCTTGGGCTCTGATTTTTATTATGAAAAGGAAAATGTCAACCTCTGTAATGCATAGTGTGATCCTCTTTCAGGCTACCTGGACAGTGCATCTGGCTATCTACATAACAGTCTCCGTTTCTGCCTGTAGCTGGCTTTTTCTGATTCTGGATTGAAAAATGCTGCCTGCGGCTGAGATTTTCTGATATTTCATATCAGATTCCCCAAATGAAATGTTTAAGTTCTTAAATTCCAGTTGTCCTCACATGTTTATAGAGACGTACATATATGTGCATGTGTGTGTGTGTGTGTGTATGAGTAACATATGAAAAGCTCTTAAATGGAAACGTTATTTTCTTGCTCTGCTCTGAACATCCTAAATATGCTTACTGTATACAACAATGTCAAGATGCTTAAAAAATAATCTGAGGTATTAATTTTGAGAACATTATTCACAATACCTTTTATACTCTCAACATTTGTACATTTGTTTGTAGCATTTTATGTGTGGCTCAACACACGTCTGTATGCATTTGCCATTAATTTTAATTTTACAGAGCCTATTCATGTTCATCAAATATTCTGTTCAGCATTAATATATGAATATTGTAATTTTGAACAAATTCACTACATTACCTTCACTAGAATTCCTCTCCACACAGTACTCCATCCTTAGTACATATTTACTCTCTTTTTTGTGACATCTTTGTTCAGGTAAACCACCTATGTGTACATGGGTATAAGGCCTATATAGTAGAACATTTCTGCCTCTCAGGGCTATCATAGCTGAAGAAATCTGGTTTTCCCATTTCATCAGCAGATTAAATAATATAAGTCACTCTGATAATATTTTGATATAATGGTCTTCCACAGGATTATTAAAATGCTCCATATGTTTTATACTGACAGAATTATGCTGGCAAACGAGATACTGGGAATTCAAGAGTACAGGTATGATCAAGTATCTGTCACATATTAGTTGCATGCAGAGGTAAATCAGCAATGTCATAATTACAAGGTGTTACTAATAGGTATGGAATTTCCAGTCAAGGTATGCAAGCTGGCCAGTAAAATTCAGAGCTCTTATTGTTACTTCCTATGTCTCTAGGCCAGGTATTGCCTGGTGATGCTTGTTTTCCTGTTTTTTAATATGTGAATTCCAGTAACATGTGCCAGTGTTCCTCATTTCTAAATAGGAAGGTTCCTGATATAGCAATCTAAGAAGCTGTGTAGACACTAAATAAAACCACAATGGTAGCAAATAGTGCATTACTCTGGGAAGCCATCAATGCTTCTTGCCCATTACCACCTATTTTGCTCTGTTTCTGTCTCTGACTCTGTGTTTTGCATTCCAACTTTGCATTGCACAACTTTTAACATTTTTTTGTCTGCCTCCTAGATAAAACCTTAGTTTCAATTAAGTATATCTGCTGTACTTTGTAATATCCACACATATGGAATAAGAGCAATGCTGTCAACTCCTCTGTGCACAAACTCTCTTCATACTGAAAAAATATATTTTTCACTTATTTTGGAAAATAAGTTCCTTTTAACTGTTTCTTGCACTTTTTGTAACTTAGAAACTGTCCCCTAAATCAAAAATTCACCTGCTGATCCTATTCATACCAATACTGCTGTTTTGATGTAAAAACCCACAGCTAACAGAACAACAAGAGCAAATCTGAATACTTGATTAAATTCCCATCTTCTCCAAATTTTATAACTTGCCAATACTTAGCCTTTCATAGTGTATAAGTGGAAACTTTCATAGTTTCGCAAAGGCATGTATGAAGTTTTCATTCTATCTTTCTTTACTACAGTAGACATATATCATTCACAGGAAAACAAATTGTGCCCCAAACAGTAGCCTAGCCTAATATACATGACTAGGGCAATTGTGGACTGAGAAGCACAACTTTCTTCTGAAATTTACCTGAAAACATATCATTTCTAATTGTGTTATTAATATAAATACATATGCCCAGAGACAACATTAGGTCTAACTGTCAGGGAAATGCATCATTTTACAATTCAACAACTGCTATAATGTCTACGAACTTATCATGTTTTGTCCAACCACAAAACTCTCTTTTATTCCTAGATACAAAAAATATTGCATGCAATGGGCTTACACAGTTTATGATCTGAAGGAAAATGAAGTCTTTTCTGATCATGATGTCGTCTCAGAGAGTGTAGAAATGTCAAATCACAGAATTTGGAAACTTGCATACCAAAATCAAAATACACATGTACTTGGAAAAAAACAGAAAAGAAGTTTCGTGCAGTCACACCATTAACTTTCATGCTAACACAGATCAAAAACTTATTAACCACTCAGACATAGCAGAAATTTCCATACAAAAGTTGGGCGCTAACATATAATTAAACCATTTGCAGTGTATGACTGCCTTGATAGGCCTTTCCATTCCAAATGTCAATGCTAACAATTGTTACTCATAATCACCAATTTAAATATACACAGTGGGTTAGTTAGGTATACATTTGTTTATGTGTGATCAAATAATTTTAATAAGAAGTGGTATTTATTTCAACATTTTTTAGAGTAGACATAGTATTAGAGAGGGAAGCAGAAAGAAGTGTGAAAATATAAAAATATTGCTCAATTTCAAATTCTCAACTAGGTTAAAGATGCATTCATATATATATACACATGCATATGTATATATACGAACACATATACACACAAGCATATACATATAAACATTCACATCCATACAAAGGAATTAATTTGGATTGGAAAAGATTTAGAGAATATTATAATTGCACATCTCATAACATGAAAAGATGTAATGATATCTCTCAGTTACAGGGGTTATTTAGTTTCCTTGTTACCTAAGGTTGTTCCTATAGTTTTCCATGAGGGGTCCCACAGACTATTTTCAAATCAAGGTTATACCTCCCAACATGATAGCAAGAACCTATTTTCAAAGATCCTAGTTACTTATGTCATCAAGAACAGATATACATTGGGTACCTAGTTAGAAGCTTCAGTGAAACTGATTACATTTAAAGAACCTGAAAGTTTATCTGCCTGTTACCTATGAATCATGGCCAGAAATTGGATGGTAATGCAAGTAAACCTTATTGTTAATATGTATATTCCAATAAGGTATTCAGTGTTTCATATGTCCCAGCAATAAGTATGTTGATGTACGTGGTTGTAGAATATAAACCCAAAATAAAAGTAACATGACGGATATTATTCAGAGACCACAAGATGTTCATTTTATTTAACCAACTTTTCTACAATGTTCCTGTCTCTGACGCTATGCATTGCAACCACCAAATTTCAACATTTTTGTGGATGAAATCTTATGATCAATCCAGTGACTCTCCTTTACTTTTGTAATTCCCACATAAATGGAACAAGAGCGAGGCTGACGACTGTTCCTTATGTGGTGTGGGAGGTCCTTCTGTCTATGAATTGCTTTTATCAGTTAATGAGTAAAGAACTGCTTTGAGCCTCTGGTAGGGAAGAACAAAACTAGGCAGGGAAAGCTAGGCTGTATACTGGGAGAAAGAAGGGCAGAGTCAGAGAGAACCAATGGAGCCACCGGAAATGGACTCTGGGAGAGTTAGCCAATAGGCCACAAACATGTGGCGATATACAGACTAATAGAAATGGGTCAAACTAATATAAGAGTTAGCCAATAAGAAGCTAGAGCTAATGGGCCAAGCAGTGATTTAAGTAATACAGTGTCTGTGTGATTATTTGGGGTCTAAGATATCCAGGTGGCCGGGAACCAACAAGTGACTTCCTCGCAACACTCATGTAAAGTCTCTTAATCTCCCCCAAAAATATTTTCTTCTATTTCTTTTAAAAATATAATGACATTTTAACTATTAAATGCACTACTAAGGTCTTATAGACTGCCCCCTAAGCCATTAATATAACTATTATTTCTACTCATAACACTCCCGCTCTGTTAATGTCCAAACTACAATTTACAATACTTTAAACAATCTAAGTCAACTTGATTATTTTGCCAAGTTCTGCAATGTTATTATTTACCAACACTTAGCACTCTTGGTCCCCACAGAAATATATGAAGCATTCACACTGTATTGATTGACTAAGGCAAACATATATCATTCATAGGAGGACAAATTATGACCAATATAATAACCTAGACTACTACACATGGCTAGCAAGATCATAGCACAGAATCAGAATGTTCATCTGCAAATTACCTGAAGCCATATACTTTCTGTTTTATAAGTATTCATCCTTATACACAAAGGCAAAATTAATTGTAAGTGTCTGAAATAAAACATCATTTTAGAGCATTACTGAATAATTGCACAACTGCTCAAACAGCTAAGAACTTACAAAGTTTTGTGCAGCCACACCTGATCAATACAAACAACTCTCCATTATTCCTAACATGAGAATATGTTGTGTACAGTAGAGAAACATTTTATCTACCAAAGAAATATAAAATCTCGTGTAAGGAAAGTGAATTCTAAGAATGATACAAAATTTATAAGAACAGGATTTTGAAGGCTTGAAATACAAACAAACAAACAAAACAAAGTGTTAAAAAAGTGTTTAGGACAATGTCACCACAAATTGTCACAGAAACACACACAGAAATCTCTCTCAATTTCCCAACTTAGTAGAAATATAGAGAAATATGGATACTAAAAAGAAGAACCCATTTCTACAGGACAATATTTTTGATAGGTCATACAATTCCAAAAGGTCAATGCTAAAAAGTTATTTATAATCACAACATTATGATCACATTCTGTGATCATTATGTATGCATTTTTATATGAAGGATAAAATTATGTTAATAAGAATTTATATTTATTTGGACTTCATAGAGCATACATGGTATTGCAGGAGGAAGCAGAAAGAAGTGCTAAATAGTATAAATAGAATGCTCAAATATGAATTTCTCTACTATATCAAAGATGCATATACAATAATATATATGTGAATGCATGTATATACACAAATGTGAACTTATTCGTATCCATGCATGAGTGCATGGTTATAAATATACAAACAGCTGCATATATATAAATATGCATATACACGTACAAATATATACATACACATATTAAAGGAATTTTAAAATATTTGGAGATATATTGTGACAAATACACATATTATTCCATGAAAGAATATAAGAGTCATCTCCCTAAATTTCTAGTTATGAGTTATTTAGTTTATTTGTTGGCCAAGTGTGTTTCCATTGTCCCCCAAAAGAGACTCACAAACCATTTCTAAAGAATAGTTAAAACTCTCAATACAATGATAAGAACCTATTTCTGAAATTCCTATTTACTTATGTCAACATATAATAGAAAAACATCTGGGGCCTAGTTACAAGCTTCAATGAACCTGACTACATGAGAAAAGGCTGAAAGATAATCTGCATGTTACTAGAGGAGTAAAGCTCCATACTATCATGAACTACATGCCCTAAAAGAGTAAGCAGTATTCTTCAGACATAGTATTGCCAGAGGCGTTAAATATCGTGAATGTAATGGACTACTTTTGAGGATTAAAATTAACTCCATGAGGTGTAAGAAATACCCTACATGCTAAAATGTCCAGGAAGCTGAGACTAAAATTTTCACAGACATATGCAAAGACTATTTCCCTAATTTTGCTAAAGGAAAAAGTGATAACCTGAGTCTATTACTTATTGATATGCCCAGTGTTTGTGCATCACATGCCACTAATCAGAGAGGTTTCTTCATGCCATAAACAGGAATTAACACAATGGTATGCAACGGGGATGTATCTCTAGTGCCAGAGAAACATTACTATACTATGTTGAGATGTTATTTGTCTTCAGCATTCCCTCCCCAAAGCCTCAAATATTTATATTGAAAAGTAGGCAGAGAGATTTTAACAGATTCAGAGGTGGTGGATGGATCCATAGTAACAATGTTTTCTAGCCTCAACATTAGAATCAGACATAGGAACTCAGAGTCTGAGGAAACAGACACAACATCAGCACAGGATCAAAATGTATAGGAATGGACAATGCTATAGCAATATCTATGTTGGGTTTCTCTATAAAAACAAAGTCAACTCTCGTCTAGTGTCATCAGATACTAATATCTGAAATGGATTATCTCCTTGAAGATGATACAGAACTTCAAAACTGAGGCAGAGGTGTCACATCTTAAAAGAGCAGCAGTAGCTGCAGAAGCAGAATCCTACTTCTGGCACATGTGACAGATCCATGTACTCAGATCTGTAATGCTGGGAATCAAACAATTCCTAACTTCACTAATTTTTATGGGTTCTGACTCCTATACATGTCAGGAGCTGTCTGCCTAGTCTCTAACAATGTACAGGTGAGTTTTGGTCACACCCAGGTTCAAATGAGACCTGGACAATAGCCAGAGCATGACAGATAAGAACCCACACTGCAGATGCCTTTATGTACACTCCTGGGCACTGATTGAATGGGTGTGTTTATTCAAATGGAGCAGGAATTAACAACCAAAAAGGAAAAAATGTAATTTGCCCTTGGTTCTGACTCCAATTATCAAAAGCAAAATGTCCACCTCTGTAAAGTATGGGGTGATCCTCTATCAAGCTGCCTGGACAGTGCACCTGGTTATCTACATGGCAGCCTCTGTTTCTGCCTGGAGGTGGCTTTGTGTGATTTTTAGCTGCAAAATGCTGATTGTGGCTGAGATTTTTTGATATGTCATATCAGATTCCCCAACTTCAATAATTAAGTTCTAAAATTCCAGTTGTCTTCAAATGTGTATATGTACAAACATGTGTTTATGTACAAGTGCATGATATGAAGTGCTTCTAAGTGGAAACTTTACTTACAAGATCAGCTCTGAACATCTCAAATATGTTCACAGTATCCAATAACGCAAAATGATTAAAAACTAATCTGAGGTATTAATTTTAGAGAGCATTATTCATGATACATTTATACTCTCAGCATTTGTACATTTGTTTTTTTTGAATAAAGAACAGAAGTAAACTTTAATTTGTTGTTTTGTTTGCTATTGTTGTTTTTGTTTTCATTTTTTTTCCATACATTGTTTTGTTTTATTTTTTCCATTCAAGAACATAATTAAAGATAAAAAAAAATTTTTTTTCCTTTCTTCCCCTTCTCCCGGTCCCCTCCCACT
>PVIU01023498.1:0-27327 GCA_004026605.1 Ondatra zibethicus
AAAATGTAAACAAAATCGAAAGCAATGGGCCTATTTTTCTCAGGAAATGATTACAAATATGAATGAACTAGAAAAGCAAGGCTAAATATTAAAAATACCTGTGAGATACAAAGAGTGTAACAGATGCAAATTGTGGAACATGTTGGAATATCACTAAAACAAACCAACTGGTAATAAATAAAATGATGTTTTAAAAGAAAAAAAAAAAAGAACTTGAGAAACTGGTCATCAAAAGAACAAATAATCCAATTTCAAAAAATGGGGTGCAGACCTAAACAGAGAACTCTCAACAGATAAATCTAAAATGGCTGAAAGACACTTAAGGAAATGTTCAACATTCTTAGCCATCAGAGAAATGCAAATCGAAACAATGCTGAGATTCCATATTATACCTGTAAGAATGGCCAAGATCAAATCACTGGTGACAGCTTATGCTGGAGAAGTGGGGTAAAGGTGACATACCTGCATTGCTGAGAGGAGTGCAAGCTGCTACAGCTGTTTTGAACATCATTATGGCTATATCTCAGAAAACAAGAAAACAACTTACCTCAAGACCCAGCAATAACACTTTTGGGTATGTACTCAAAGGATGCTCAAACCTACCACAAGGACATGTGCTCAACTATGTTCATAGCAGCATCATTTGTCATAGCCAGAACCTGGAAACAACCTAAATGCCCCTTGACCAAAGAATGGATAAAGAAGATGTGGTACATTTACGCAGTGGAGTACTACACAGAAAAAAAAAAATAACGACAGTGTGAAATTTGCAGGGAAATGAATGGATCTAGAAAACATCATATTGAATGAGGTAACCCAGACCCAGAAAGACAAATATAGCATGTACTCATTCATATGTGACTTTTAGGCATAAAGTAAAGAAAAAAAAGCCTTCAATTCACAACCCCAGAGAACGTAGGCAACAAAGAAGACCCTAAGAGAGACATCTCTAATCTACATGGGAAGTAGAAAATGATAAGATCTCCTGAGTAAATAGGGAGTGTGGGGATCATGGGACTGGGGAGAGTGGGAGGGGGAGGAAAGAAGGGGAGCAGAGAAAAATATATAGCTCAAGAAAAACAATTAAAAAAAGAGGTTATAGACAGGAGATAAAGAACACTAGTCAGAAAAAAAAACGTGTTTTATGGCCTTCACTTTCGCAGCTGACAAATTAATATAGCTCCTCTAATAACTCTAGCCTAGGAATAATGAAGAAATAGCCTAATGGGCATCTGAAGAATATACTTTTGAGAAGACTCAAAAATTAGACATGATTATTATGAGTAGCACTCAGCTGAGGCTTTTCTAAAGAGTACTGTGTGCTTCCCTGTAAGAAGTAGGAAGTATTTTGGTACCACTGTTAATGGGTTTTATTAAAGTTACTAGTACTTCCTCATTTGCCATTTTTAGAAATCTTTAAATTGTGTGAGAAGTAATACATCCATTATTATCACCAGAAGGTATATTGGATATGCTGAAATTTTACATGATCTGAGAAATGTATTTTCTTAGGGTAAGTGTATCATAATTGATTAGTCCATAAAATTACTATGCTGCTTATTTTATGTACTATGAATAAATATTCAGTAGTTTCCTTAATATGTGTGCATAATGGTTTTGATAGACAGAAATATTCTGCCTCATATAGTGAAAGGGACTTTGTGGAGCAGGTAAATGGTATTGCCCTTGAGATGCAGAGTTTTCTGGAGTGTTCTGTGCGCTATGAGTATTCACGCAAGTCCTCAAAGTGAAGAACCTGCCTTGATCCAGAGATGGGATTGAAGAAGGAAGAGGTGAAATTCAAACCATTACAGTCTCTATTCCTCCTCATGGCTTTAAAAAGATGAAAGAGAACCATGTTCTAAGAAATGTAACCTGGTTTAGAGGACAGGAAAAGCTTCAGCTAGAAACGTTGGGAGGGAAGCAGGGATCTCAGTCCTACCACCAGGAAGTCAGACTGTGTTAGCTCAAGGAAGCAAGGAGGGAACTGTGCTCAGTATCTGCAGAAAGAATATGACATTGCCAACAACCTGGGCTTCACTCCATGGGATCCACATCAGAACTGACCTGCAGAAATCTGCAAATCTTCATTTTTATACCACTATGCTTATTGCATTAAGAAAAACAGCAATAGAAAATGAGCACCTTTTTCTCTCTAGCCAAC
This sequence comes from Ondatra zibethicus, assembly GCA_004026605.1. NCBI lineage: Eukaryota > Metazoa > Chordata > Mammalia > Rodentia > Cricetidae > Ondatra > Ondatra zibethicus. The sequence continues at coordinate 2,165 of PVIU01023498.1, forward strand.
TGAGGGTCAGAAATTACTGCATCAATCATCTTTTCCTACGAAAATCTTGCATTTATTTGGGGGCATTGAAAATTTACTTTCCAGAGGAGCAGCCAGTATTTACACTGTGGTCATTGTGTTTAATACACCTGCTAATAGCAGAAAATAGGTGTTCTGAAGATTTGGTATTTGCTTTTGCTCTCAAAGGATTTCATATAAGTGTGCTGAACTTTACATTCAAAGGTTTCCTCGTTTTGTGATGAAGAAATGTCCTTATCGCATTGAGCACAATGTAACCGTGAACAGTACTTTCTTTTGCCTTTTTGGAAAATGTGATTTCACGATTTCATACACATCAAAATTCCAGTCACAGCCCTTCATGTGAAACTGTGAAGAGAAATCTTTGGAGAGACTTTCTTAAATCATAATTTTAAACAGTATAGTAATCAAAACCATTGTGAAAAAATAATTCATTGCTACTGCCACAAATAAGGAAAATGAAGAGAGCTGCTTTTTCAATTCGTCTAATATTGCAATATATTCATTATTTTAAGTGGAAATAACGTTTTTAATCTTTAGTGAATCTAGTTTTTAAACGTATATAACTATATATTTTCCGTTTTTAGTAATAAAATTATTATTAAATTTTAATTATATATATATATATTTAAAAGTGTATACTGAGTGTGTGTGTGTGTGTAAGCCATTGCATATCTATGGATGTCAGAAAACACATTATAGATTTCAGCTTTCTCCTTGTACCCTGTAATCCCAGGGTTCAAACACAGGTCATCAGGCTTATTTAGAGTTGTTTCACTTTGCCACCTTCTAGTTCTATTTTCAGTTGTTTTAAAGATAGGGCTTTACTGACTGAAACTTGTGCATCCAGGGTGACCTCAACTTCTGAATTCTCCTCCCTCAGCCTCTAAGTACTAGGATTGAAGGCCCTGAAGGTACTGTTCTTAAAATTAAATATGTGTTTTGTACAAATGAAGTCTCTTTAATTCGTTAAGAATATGACTAAGAGCTATCTTTAATACTAGACAATGCATTGTTAAAGATAATAATATAATATATTAAGCTAGCATTTATTGCAAGAGGAATTCATATATATGGGTGTTTTCAATGACCAATTAATTTTGGTTATTTTGTGATCGATCCTACATCATGAGACAATAATGTATTTCCTTGCAACTTCTAATAAAAATATATAACAAATATATATGTTATAAATAATTTTTTATTCTGTATAATATTGATATCAAGGACTTGTGTAGAGTAACATATTAAATGTTATTTGTTTTTATGTTTGCTATAAAATTTCTTCCAATTCTCTTGACTCTTCTACTATGCTTACATCAGAGTACATTGTGATTAATTGAAATTAAATAAATTAATATTTACTGGTTTTATACAATGAACAAAAAGATATGAAAGTAGGGTTCTGAAAGTTGAGTTTTGAGGGCCAGTAAGACTCATATATTGGGAACTCATATGATTTCAGGAAGTGCCCAGTAAAGCTCATAGAGAAATTGTTGGAGGAGTCTAATAATTTTTGTAGATTATTGTTATACTTGAGGAAAAGTTACTGCAAAATTAGTTGCATTTGATACTCACATTTTTCTTTGAGGTTATTGGCACTAATAAATTTATATGACCAAAATCAGTTTCATGACAGTTGTGACCTATAGTTTTACAATATATTTTCAATCTATTTATAAGAGATGCTCTGCTTTATTGGTCAAAAAATATACTATAAGCTATAACCTTTCCAAAATCCAAGACCCTTAACAAATTGTATCTGCAGAATGCATCTTGTTTGTTAGTGAAAATTTCTAATAATATTCTTTAGTGTTATATCACAAGGCAGGTTTTGCATCAGAACCTCCAACTACAAACTGTTCACTTTTGAATATATATTTACCATGCTTTCATTTCCTCTGTGCAAAACATATTTCTGAATGTGTAGCTTATACCTTTTGCATTCCTTAGCATATATGTAATAGTCTTATAAAATTAAGACAGGTTAATTCCACACTGAAGATTTTTCACTCACTTATAATACCAGAAAAACATAGGCCAATTAGTCACACTTAAATTCAGTTTAAACAAATAAGTTTAGTATATTCTCTGAAAAACTGGAGGCATGGACATATTAAAATTTTCTTACAAACCTTCTTTAATTAAAAACTAAATGGGCTAAATTTTATAATAACTTATTATATATTATAAAATAATTCCTTCAATATCAGGTACTCATTTTACCAGCATTAATTATTAAAATTTCAAATGAGGTATTAAAAGATGAAATAAATAGTTTTAAACAATTTGACTAAATCTACAAGACACACAGAAAACTTAATGTGATTTTAAATCACAGAAGGGTGATTCTAAAATATAGTAACAACTGACAAATCTTATGTAAAGATAGTCAATGAAATGACAGAGTGAAAATGACCCATGAATGTGTAGATCAACCATTGCTAGGGCCTCTATTCTGCATGAGCATAAATCTTATATTCTACAGCTGCAGGGAGTAGACACAACCACTTCCACTGATTGAAGATCATCCAGTTTTTAAAACTTTGCAATTATATTGTGTTAAGATAGTAATTTGTATGTGTGTGAGTGTGTGTGTGTGTGTGTGTGTGTGAAAGAGAGATGTATATACTTAACATCAGTGTTACAGCATATGAAAAAATACCTTATACATAGTTATGTATATTCATATCATTCAAAAAATTTTAAATTGATAAAGTTGTGTCTGTGATGGCCAAGCCAAAACATAAGAGTAATATAATTTCACACAAAGTCAACCAAATTTCTATTTTATGTCAATTGTGTAGACTGAGTTCAAACATTTTATGTAAGAAGTAGAGTAATTGTACAGAAAAAGTAAGAACAATGGCAAATCAGAATGCTGTTCCAGCCAACTTACTATTTTCTACTCAGAATAGTCTTAACATATTTAAATGTATAGCATATGACCCTATATATCAAGTAATTTAGCTCTACAAGAAAAAGAGACATCTTTGAGCTTCCATTGTTCAGTATTGAAACAAAGTGAATGATAAGGTTTTGCTTTTGATGCTCCTGTCCAGCTTTTAAAAGTAAAATATCCCTTTAACTCCTTATGTGCATGAAAAAGAAGTACTTGGTAGCTGATCATATCTACCTTACTCTTTTTGAGGAAGTTTATTGGTTTCAGTGATTATTTATCAGCAAAAAGTAAATATAGGCACTATTAATATAAATTTTACATGCAGTTAATGCAGAACACATAAGCAGCAACATGCTGAGAATTCATGATGGCAGAGTACTTGTTCCCAGATGATACAGCCATAACGCTCCTTGCAAGTTTTGCAGAAGAGAGTATGGAAATTACATTTCACAGATGAATGCTAGAGCTGAGTAAGGGAGATGTGCAAAATAAAAATATTTTTTAAACGTCATATAGCTATTGCACCTTGGAACTTACAGCAAACAAAGTTATATACGCAAGACTGGTACAGTATTGAGTGGATCCGCATTTTATCATGAATGACAGAGCAGCATGTAAGACCTTACTCCTCTCAGGTAGCTAGAAATAAAGCATGTTGGGAGAGGAATGTCACTATCACAATGTAACTACACTGTTACATTTTTTGTAACAGACAAATAATTTGTAACAGACAAATTGCTGTTGTTCATAAAATAACTTTCTAGGTGAATGTAACCAATGACTACAAACTCAGTGAGCCATAGATAAAAAGAAGACATAAAAGCAAGATGGGGAGTTGCTGAACAGAAGGGAGCCAAAGGGAGAAGGATGTGAATTAGGGAAACCAATGGGGGAGGAAAAGAAATAAAATTAACTAAATGTATAAAACTGTCAGACAATAAAAATGGAATAAAATGTTACTGCTAGGTAGTAATTATGAAAATATTCAAGCATTTAATAGCTATGTTTTTTTTGTACTTGAAAGTATCTGGAAATAGGCTTTTTGTCTTGGCAATACTAAATTCAGTAAAGCAAAACAAAATGAAGTAGCTTACAAATCTAATTCCCCCAAAACAATGAATATTTACCAAAGATTTGGAGAATTAAAATCTTGTATTTTCCCTTTGACTGAGACTGGATGAATGAAATACACAATATTCTATGATTTTATTGTAAAATTCAATATAAACTTTTTAAAATAAATTATTAGAAACACTAACAGATGGGTTTTGTGCAGAAATCTTGTCTGGGAAGGCCAGGCCCTGTACTGTGTGGGTTTGAAATAGTTTTAGGGTCCTTTCTGAGATATTCTTGAATCACATTTTTTTTTGTCTTGCTTGAAATTTCAATCCTTTCCCATTTGTATATTAAATTGAAATACACCATAGAAATCAACTATACCTTCAGTTTATATTGTACTTTTGATAAATCATCTGCAAAGTCAATAAAAGAATATTAATAATTAGATTTAATGTGCTAATTTTTGATTCTTAATACTGTAAATTTAGTGCACAAGTTTTTTTTTTTTCTGGAGAGGTGCTGGGTATAATTTGTATGAAACTTCAGCTGCATGGAATCCAGAGTTGAAGATGCTGGTATCAAGGACTGCCCATGTTTGTAGTGGGGTGTCATTTCTTTTCTCAATCTTAATGAGAAGGAAAGATTCCAAGATATATCTATGAAAAGGACAGTGTGCCTAAAACAAATGGAAAGAAATGGCACGGAGACAGAACAGATGCAGCTCAAATTTATAAGTAGATAGCTAGTGACTCAAGGATTTAGGGATCATTTGAAAATGCAGAGACAATATTGCTGTTAGGGAGGCAAAGAGAAATTCATGTTGGATGACTGAGAAGCAGCTGTTGAAATTTGATACAGAGGGAGGGAGGAAGGGAAGGGGGTACAGATGGAGGGAATAAAGGAAGAAAAGAAGGAAGAGAGGTAAAACAAAGGAAATGGAGAGAGTTGGAGGAGGAAAGGAGAAAGTAAATAAGAGGCTCTTTCAGTGAACCACTGAAATTATTTCAACTGAATGCTACTGAAATTTACTTGCAGTGGCAGCTGAAAGTCATGGATAATTAATTCTGCATACAACAGACCCAATTGCAGTTAAGCTATGCTCAGTGTTCTTATACTTCTGGTAAAAGGAATGACAGTGAAAATCACCTAAATTTTAAGGGAACAAATCCTCCACAAACCTATGGCTAAGTTAAAACAAAGAATTCTATGAGAGGAGTACAAAGTAACAGAAGCAACCAAGTATAAAGGAAGCCTACAGAGTAGGAGAGTATCTTTGCCAGCTCCACATCTGATACAGAATTATCCAAAACACACAAAGAACACAGAAAAAGAAAAACAAACAAACAAAAAAGAAACAAATGACTCAATTATAAATGGGGTATGACTCTAAAAGAAGAAATACAAAGTAACCAAGGAATATTTTAGAAACTGTTCAACATCCTTAGCAGTTAGAAGAATAAAAATGAAAATTCCTCTGAGGCTTCATCTTATTGGGACAGAATGGCTAAGAGAACACCTGATAAAATTGGCAAGGATATGGAAAAGCAGAAGGCCACATTCCTTGGCACTGCAAAATGGTACAGTCACTATGAAACTCAGTCTGAAGAATTCTCAAAAAGTTAAGCAAAGATAGATCTACCATAAGACCCTGCTATCCCACACCTTCCCATATGCTCAAGGAACTCAGTATCCTTCTCTAGAGATACCTTCTCAACCACATTTATTGTGGTTCTATTCAAAATAACTGGGAAATGGAAACAACCTAAAAGTCCTTCAAGTGATGAATGTATAATTAAAATGGGTATGTACACACAATGGGATTCAGCCCTGAAAATAAAAATGAGGTCATGAAGTTCTCAAGTAACGAATAGAATGGGCAAATGTTATACTGAGTGGAGGTAACCAGACCCAGAACTGCTGTGGGACAATGGTCTTGTACCCTATAAAAATTCTTCATTTGTGTTGATTTAATAAAACGCTGATTGGTCAGTAGCCAGACAGGAAGTATAGGTGGGGCAACCAGTCTAGAAGAATTTTGGGAAGAGAAAATGCTCAGTCTGCAGTCATCACCCAGACACAGAGGAATCAAGATGAAAATGCCTCACTGAAAGAAGGTGCCAAGCAATGTGGCTAACACAGACAAGAATTATGGATTAATGTAAGATATAAGAGAATAAAAAGCCTGAGCTAATAGGCCAATTATAATTAGTTTATAATTAATGTCAACCTATGCATTTTTTTGGGACTGAATGACTGAGGGATTGGGCAGGAGAGACACTTCTGTCAACACAGAATGAACCATGCTCCATATTCTTTCTCATTTATGAATCCTACCTTGCTCTGCATCTTTAGATGTGGGTGTGATACCTGAAGTAAACTAAGAAGCCAGGGAAGAAGAAGGATATCACAGTGGTAACTGATGAAGAAGGAGTTCCAGAAGGGTCTTTTGTGCTATGAAAAAAGTAATGTGAAAAACAGAGGGAAGGGAGATTAAGGGTGAAAAGAGAAAGATGGCTAATACAGAGGTAGGAAGGGTATATGAACACTAAAGTGTTTGGAAAGTCACAGGGAAACATTATTCTATAGGCTTTCTTAAAAATAATATAACAATACACACACACGTTACCCCACATGGGGTGATAATGCTTTCCTCATTTCCTAAACTAGCATAATTCCCATCTGCCCTCTAAATACTTACCCTCATACCTACAGGTAAGAGTAGTTTTTAGCCTTCATCAAGGAAGCTTTTCTTTGCAACAGATAGAGACTACTCCAGGGAAACACAATGAGCAAAAACTTGAGGAATAAGATGCTGCAAAATATGCAGTCACAGCTAATATATCTCCAGGCAGCCCCTATACCTAAAGCTCAGTGGACATGACAAAAGATGGTCAGGAAGGTTCTAAGAGCCAGATGATCAGGATGACATCTATGAAATACTATCTTCTAGACATGAAAGAGAAAATGTACCCATAAACTATCAATGACATGCTTACTTTAACAATATCAGTATAATGATAATAGCAGTTGGCATGCCAACATAGATGGGAGAAATTCTCCAAGGTTCTACTCACAGATGGAGAACTATGGGTGGTCAGTGGCTACTAAGACAGTGAAAATGAGTTTTCTGCAGTTATAAACTTGCATATAAATTGTCTAATCCCAAATGGTCAGCCTGAAAATGTTAATTAAAATTAGACTCAAAAATTGTTATTAGTGGTGATGTGTTGTGTGTGTGTGTGTGTGTGTGTGTGTGTGTGAGAGAGAGAGAGAGAGAGGGAGAGAGAGAGAGACAGAGAGAATACCAATAAGAAAGAAAAGGTCTTGAATTTGGAAGAGAGTGGGAGGGATATAGGAATACTGAAAGAAGGAAGAAAAGTGGGAATGATGTAGATTCAGGCCCATTATTTTAACACCAGAAGGTGACTATGTTTCTAGCACCAGGCTTTGATTTTTCCTTCTGTCAAGATGGTCCTAATTCCAGTTAGACAGCCATGGTTACCATCAACATGTGAGTGCTGCTCTTTGTACATTTGTAGATATCTTATCATGTTGGTCATCACTGGGATTCATGGGTGGTGCATTTGGGTACGTGTATTAATTGCTTCCCTCTCTTGGCAGCTTGCGTTTAATTTTCTGATGCCATGATAGAAAGACCACAGAAAATGAGGCTTTCAGGTTAGATCTAATCCAAATAATCTTAATTATATGTCCTAAGTGTGCAGTGTTTTCAGCACCATGGGTGTGATGGCTATTCTTGGTTGACTATATCTGGAATGAACTATAATCCAGAAATAGAGAGCACACTTTGATCTCAATCTTGAGGCTGGAAGACACTCACCTTTAATCCAAACCTTGAGACTGGAAGGCACACCTTTATCTGGACCACACATTCTGTTGGAAGTCTATATAAAGGAAGAAAGACTGGGGTGTGCTTGTTCTTCTCCTGATTGCCCTCTCCTTGTCAGCACATATATTCCTTCACCTGCATTGGAGTCTGTTTCTTCAGGATTCCAGCATATACAGAAGACCAGCTGTGACATCCAGCTTCATGGGGCTGAGCAACTACTAGATTATTCTTGGACTCTTCATTCAAAGGTAGCCATTTTTGGACTGCAGCCTATAAGTGAGTTCAATAAATTATATATATATATATATATATATATATATATATATATATATAATTTTCAACTCTGATACAAATCTCAAATTACTTGGCCAACTTACATTTTTGGAAATTACTTTTCATGGTGACAATTTCATGTTAAGGTATTGCTGTGTGATTTTCTGGTGTAGGAGGTCCTTCTGTATTTGTGCTGCTTTCATTGGTTAATTAGTAAAGAAACTGCTTGGCCTGACAGGGCAGAACTTAGGTAGCTGGAGAAGATAAAACTGAATTCTGGGAGGAAGAAAGCAGAGAGAGAGCCGCCATGGAGCTGCCAGGTCAGACATGCTGAATCTTTTCTGGTAAGCCACAACCTCGTGGTGATATCCAGATTATTAGAAATGGGTTAAATCAAGATGTGAGAATTATCCAATAAGAGGCTAGAGATAATGGGCCAGGGAGTGATTTAATTAATACAATTTCTGTGTGGTTATTTTGGGTGTAAGCTAGCCGGGTGGCTGGGACAAACATCAGGCCCTCTCCTCTCCCATCAACAATTTTCTTAGTTGGATTTAGTCTTTCCTTCAGGAAATAGTTTGAAATATTTCCGTCAATTTTAGGCTTCATTTTGCTTCATCAACTCTCAGTTCCATGTCATCAATCACCTTGCATCTGTGGTAATAAAACAGTTATTAAAAATTTGCTTTTACCTCATAATTGCTGTGATGTGAAAATATAGATTTTTGCACATTGATAGCAGCTTTTGTATCAACAAAAGGGTTACCATCCAGAAACTTAGCAACATTATTGATAAGAACGTATATTTTTAGTTAAGTTGAGATAAAGAAAGTGATTTTTAGATGGGTAACATATATGAATAGCTTTATATGTGAATATATATATTATATATACATATATATAAATATGAATAGCTTTTGGTGTTTAAGGTGAACACTATCTGAAAACATCTATAAAAATGAGGTTGTGGCAGGATCCCTCCAGAGAGGTAAGTGTGTGCACACCTGGCTGGATGGTCCCGGGAGCAGAGTGCAGACCCCCCTCCAATTCCCCTAAACGTTTCTGACCATTAAGAGGGGCTTCTCCCCAGATACTGGCTTTCTCTGTTTAACACTTTCCATCTTCCCACCAAGCACTCCTTTCCATCTGCTAGGCACTAGGATCCCCCAATTCAGCCTGCTTCAGGGAGGAGGGTCTGGGGACCCAGTGGTGAGGGCTCCTGCCCCAGGGGCTTCTTTGTTCCCTGTGACCCTGCCCTCCACAAGCTCACCCTTTTGTCTGCAGTGTCCTTGGCCCAGCAAGGGGCCCTGTTCCTGTGCCAGGATCCATCCAGAGGGATCCACCAACACAGCCTCCTTCAGAGCAGAGGGGATCTGAGAGCCAGCTCCAGTGCTGAGGGTACGTACCTAAGAGAGGGCAGACCAAGAAAAACCACCAAGTACAGAGTTAGCCAGAGCAGAGATTGAACCAAGATGTCAAGACTCCCCTGGCCGCATTTGAAGGAACAGATGGGCAGGTGCCAATGCAAGAATTCCTCCAACAACCTGAAAAGCAACATGCTATCACCAGAAGCCAGCGAGCACCCAATAGGAAGACGTGAAGACCCTAGTCCAGAAGCAGTGGAAAAAGTCAACTTTAAACGTACCATTAAAAAATGATAGAGACCCTTAAACAGGATGTGAAAAACTCCCTTAAAGAAATGGAAGAGAAGACATACAAAAAGTTAGAAGAAATTAATAAATCCCTCAAAGATACCAAAGAAAATCAAGAAAATGAAAAAAAAAAAAAAAACAGGTTAAAGAACTAGGTCAAGACTTGAAGACCAAAATGGAGGTAATAAAGAAAACACAAACCAAGGAAAGGCTGGATATGGAAATTATGGGTAAATAAACAGGTACTACAGAGACAAGTATAACAAACAGGATACAAGAGATAGAAAAAGGAATCTCAGGCGCTGAAGATACGATAAAGGAAATAAACTCATTGATCAAAGAAAACACCAAAACCAGCAAATTCTTAACACAAAACATTCAGAAATCTTGGAGACCATGAAAAGATCAACCTAAAAATAATAGGGGTAGAAGAAGGAGAAGAATTACAGCTCAAAGGATCAGAAAATATATTCAACAAATTTATAGAAGAAAACTTTCCCAACAAAAAGTAGGATATTCCTATGAAGGTACAAGAAGTTAACAGAACACCAAATAGACTGGATCAAAGAAAAACATCCCCTCGCCATATAATAATCAAAACAAAAAACATACAGAATAAAGAAATATTAAGAGCAAAAAAGAAAAAAGATCAAGTAACATATAAAGGTAAACCTATGAGAATTACACCAGACTTCTCTATGGAAACAATGAAAGCCAGAAGGTCTTGGACAGAAGTGCCGCAAAACTAAGAGACCATGGATGCAAGTCCAGACTACTATACCCAGCAAAGCTTTCTTTCACGATCAATGGAGAAAACAAGATATTCCATGTCAAAACCAAATTTAAACAATACGTATCCACAAACCCAGCCTTACAAAAAGTACTAGAGGGAAAACCTCAACCCAAGGAAGCCAATAACACCCACAATAGCACACACATCTGACAACCCTCCACCAGCACAACTCAAAGAAGGAAAACACACAAACACTACCATCAAAAAAATGACCAGAGTTAACAACCATTGGTCATTATTATCACTTAATATCAATGGACTCAATTCACCTATAAAAAGGCACAGGTTAAGAGAATGGATACAGAAACATTCTGCTATTTACAAGAAACAAACCTCAAACTCAAAGTCAGACACTACCACAGAGTAAAGGGTTGGGAAAAGGTTTTCCAATCATACGGACCTAAGAAACAAGTGGGTGTGGCTATCCTAATATCAAACAAAATTGATTTCAAACTAAAGTCAATCAGAAGAGAAGGAAAAGGACACTTTATACTTATAACAGGAACATTTCATCAAATGAAGTCTCAATACTGAATATCTATGACCCTAATATAAAAGCACACACATATGTAAAAGAAACATTACTAGAAATCAAATCACACATCATACCCCACACACTAATAGTAGAAGATTTCAACACTCCTCTCTCACCAATGGACAGGTCAACCAGATAGAAACTTAACAGAGAAATATGAGAACTAACAGATGTAATGAATCAAATGGACTTGATAGACATCTATAGAATATTCCACCCAAACAGGAAAGAATATACCTTCTTCTCAGCATCTCATGGAAGAACCTTCTTCAAAACTGATCACATACTCGGTAACAAAGCGAACATCCACAGATACAAAAAAAATTGGAGTAACAACCTGTGTCTTATTGGATCACCATGGAGTAAAGTTAGAATTTAACAACAATTCCACACCAAGAAAGCCTACAAACTCATGGAAACTGAACTATTGAACTACTGAACCATTCCAGGGTCAAGGAAGAAATAAAGAAAGAAATTAAAGGCTTCCTTGAATTCAACAAAAATAAAGACACAACATACCCAAACCTATGAAACACTATGAAAGCAATGCGATGAGGAAAGTTCATAGCACTTAGTGCCCACATAAAGAAAATGGAGAAAGCACACATTAGTGACTTAACAGCACACCTGACAGCTCTAGAATAAAAAGAAGCAGATTCACCAGGAAGAGTAGTAGAATGGAAATAATAAAACTGAGGGCTGAAATCAACAAAATAGAGACACAGAAAACAATCCAAAGAATCAATGAAACAAAGAGCTGGTTCCTTGAGAAAATCAACAAGATCGACAAACCCCTATCCAAACTAATCAAAAGACAAAGAGAACACTCAAATTAACAAGATCAGAAATGAAAAGGGGACATAACAACAGACACTGAGGAAATTCAGAGAATCATTAGGTCTTACTACAAAAGCCTGTGTGTCACAAAATTTGAAAATGTAAAAGAAATGGACAGTTTTTTAGATAAATACCATATACCGAAATTAAATCAAGACCAGGTGAACAATTTAAATAGACCTATAAGTCGCGAGGAAATAGAAGCTGTCATCAAAACCTCCCAAATAAAAAAAGCCCAGGGCCAGAATTGTACCAGAACTTTCAAGAAGAGCTAATACCTATACTCCTTAAGGTGTTTCACATAATAGAAACAGAAGAGTCATTGACAAACTCTTTTTATGAAGCTACAATTACCCTGATACCAAAACCACAGACAGAGGCAACCAAGAAGGAGAATTACAGACCAATCTCACTCATGAATATCGATCCGAAAATTCTCAATAAAATACAGGCAAATGAATTCCAGAACACATCAAAAAAATCATCCATTATGATCAAGTAGGCTTCATCCCAGAGATGCAGCCTGGTTCAACACACAAAAATCTATCAATATAATCCATCATATAAATAATCTGAAAGAAAAAAAATATGATCATTTCATTAGATGCTGAAAAAGCATTTGACAAAATTCAACACCCCTTTATAACAAAGGTCTTGGAGAGACTAGGGATACAAGGGTCATATCTAAATATAATAAAAGCAATGTTTAGCAAGCCAACAACTAACATCAAATTAAATGGAGAGAAACTCAAAGCAATTCCGGTAAAATCAGGAACAAAAGAAGGCTGTCCACTCTCCCCATATCTCTTCAATATAGTGCTTGAAGTTCTAGCAATAGCTATAAGACAAAATAATGGGATCATGGAGATTCGGATTGGAAAGAAAGAAGTCAAACTTTTGTTAGTTGCAGATGATATGATAGTGTACATAAGTGACCCCAAAAACTCTACCAAAGAACTTCTATAGCTGAAAAATACCTTCAGTGATGTGGCAGGATACAAGATCAACTCAAAAAAATCAGTAGCCCTCCTATACACTAAGGATAAAGACACACGCAGAGAGGGAAATGACCTTTCATGATAGCCACAAATAGCATAAAGTATCTTGGGGTAACATTAACCAAGGAAGTGAAAGATCTATTTGATAAGAACTTTAAGGCCTTGAAGAAAAAAATTGAAGAGGAAACCAGAAAATGGAAGGATCTCCCATGCTCCTGCATTGGTAGGATCAATATAGTAAAAATGGCAATCTACCAAAGGCAATCTACAGATTCAATGCAATCCCCATCAAAATCCCAACAAAATTCTTCATAGACCTTGAGAGAACAATAACTAAGTTTATATGGAAAAACAAAAAGCCCAGGAGAGCCAAAATAATCCTATACAATAAAGGAACTTCAGGAGGCATTACCATCCCTGACTTCAAGCTCTATTACAGAGCTACAGGAATGAAAACAGCTTGGTATTGGCATAAAAACAGAGACGTTGACCAATGGAATTGAATCGAAGACCCGGATATTAATCCACAAACCTATGAACACCTCAGAGTTTACACAGAAGCTAAAATTATACAATGAAAGAAAGAAAGCATCTTTAACAAATGGAGCTGGCATAAATGGATGTCAACCTGTAGGAGAATTAAAACAGATCCTTATCTATCACCATACAGAAAAAACAAGTCCAAATGGATTAATGACTTCAATATAAATCTGACCACACTGAACCTGATAGAAGAGAAAGTGGGAAGTATCCTGTAATAAATGGGCACAAGAGACCACTTCCTATGTATAACCCCAGTGGCACAGACAATAAGAGCAACAATGAATAAATGGGACCTCCTGAAACTGAGAAGCTTCTGTAAAGCAAAGGACACAGTCACTAAAACAAAAAGGCATCCTACTGAATGGGAGAAGATCTTCACCAACCCCATATCAGACAAAGGTCTGATCTCCAAAATATACAAAGAACTCAAGATTTAATTTCGGTATATGGTATTTATGCAAAAAAAATATCCATTTCTTTTACATTTTCCAATTTTGTGGCATACAGGCTTTTGTAGTAAGACCTAATGATTCTCTGAATTTCCTCAGTGTCTGTTGTTATGTCTCCCTTTCCATTTCTGATCTTGTTAATTTGGGTCTTCTCTCTGTGTTTTGATTAGTTTGGATAGGGGTTTGTCGATCTTGTTGATTTTCTCAAAGAACCAGCTCATTGTTTCATTGATTCTTTGGATTATTTTTTGTGTCTCTATTTTGTTGATTTCAGCCCTCAGTTTGATTATTTCCAGTCTTCTACTCCTCCTGGGTGTTTCTGCTTCTTTTTTTTCCTAGAGCTTTCAAGTGTGCTCTTAAGTAACTAAGTGCTTTCTCTGTTTTCTTTATGTGGGCACTAAGGGCTATGAACTTTCCTCTTAGCACTGCTTTCATAGTGTCCCATAAGTTTGGATATGTTGTGTCTTTATTTTTGTTGAATTCAAGGAAGACTTTAATTTCTTCCTTGATCCTGGAGTGGTTCAGTAGTTGACTGTTCAGTTTCCATGAGTTTGTAGGCTTTCTTGGGGTGGAATTGTTGTTAAATTCTAAATGTACTCCATGGTGATCCGATAAGACACAGGTGGTTACTCTAATATTTTTGTATCTGTGGATGTTTGCTTTGTTACCGAGTATGTGGTCAATTTTCAAAAAGGTACCATGAGATGCTGAGAAGAAGGTATATTCTTTCCTGTTTGGGTGGAATATTCTATAGATGTCTCTTAAGTCCATTTGATTCATTACATCTGTTAGTTCTCATATTTCTCTGTTATGTTTCGGTCTGGTTGACCTGTCCATTGTTGAGAGAGGAGTACTGAAATCTTCTACTATTAGTGTGTGGGGTATGATGTGTGTTTTGAGTTCTAGTAATGTTTCTTTTACATATGTGGGTGTTTTTATATTAGGGACATATATATTCAGGATTGAGACTTCATCCTGATGTATTATTCCTGTAATGAGTATAAAGAGTCCATCTCCATCTCTTCTGATTTATTTTAGTTTGAAGTCTATTTTTTCAGATATTAGTATATTCACACCTTCTTAGGGCCATTTGATTGAACAACCTTTTCCCAACCCTTTTCTCTGAGATAATGTCTGTCTTTGTGGTTGAGGTGTTTTTCCTATAATCAGCAGAATGTTGGATCAGATTTTCGTATCCATTCTCTTAACCTGTGCCTTTTTATAGGTGAATTGAGACCTTTGATATTAAGTGATATTAATGACCAGTGGTTGTTAACTCCTGTTATTTATTTATTTTTTTTGGTGGTAGAGTTTGTGTGTTTTCCTTCTTTGTGTTGTGCTGATGTAGGGTTGTTACATGTCTGTGTTATTATGGGTGTTGTTTTCTTCCTTTTGTTGTGGTTTTCCTTCTAGTACTTTCTGTAAGGCTGGGTTTGTGGCTACGTATTAAATTTGTTTTTATCCTGGAATATCTTGTTTTCTCTATCGATGGTGAATGAAAGCTTTGCTGGGTATAGTAGTCTGGGCTTGCATCCATGGTCTCTTATTGTCTACAGCACATCTATCCAAGATCTTCTGGGTTTCATGGTTTCCATAGAGAAGTCATGTGTTATTCTGATGTGTTTACCTTTATATGTTATTTGACCTTTTTCGTTTGCAGCTCTTAATATTCTTTCTTTATTCTGTATGTTTTGTGTTACCATCTTACACATGTCAGAATGGCTAAAATCAAAAACACCAATGATAGCCTGTGCTGGAAAGGATGTGGATTAAGGGTAACACTCATCCATTGCTGGTGGGAATGCAAACTTTTGCAACCACTTTGGAATCCAGTGTGTGGTTTCTCAGGAAATTGGGAATCAACCTACCTCAGGATCCAGCAATACCACTCTTGGGAATATATCCAAGAGATTCCCAATCATACTACAAAAGTCTTTGTTCAACTATGTTCATAGCAGCATTATTTGTAATAGACAGAACCTGGAAACAACTTAGGTGCCCCTCCATGGAAGAATGGATAAAGAAAGTATGGAATATATACACTTTAGAATACTACTCAGGAGTAAAAAACAATGACATCTTGAATTTTGCCTGAAAATGAATTGAAAGAGAAAACACTATGCTTAGTGAGATAACTCAAATCCCAAAAGATAACTATATTATGTCCTTACTCATTAGTGGACTTTAGCCATAAATAAAGGACATAAAGTCTATAGTTCACAAGCCTAGAGAAGCCAAACAGCAAGGTGAACCCAAGGAAAAACATGTATAGATCCTCCTGGAAATTGGAAGCAAACAAGATTGTCAGGCAAAAGTTGGATTAGATTGTGTCTCTATGACTCACAAATGTCATTGTCAAAAATATGCTAACATTATTTTTTCTCTTATGCTTTTATCTATGAGACTACATTTATTTTCATGTAAAAAGTATCAACCTCAAGGTGTCTGAAACCCACAATTAAGAATAAAGTGTGAGTACTTTAGGGAAAAGCATATTTTTAATGTCAAAAATCTAATCTTTCCATTTAAAGAGGAAAATAAGTATTTCATGTGAATTATTTCAAAAGTACAGCAAAATCAGACTAAGGCTGATTAAAAAGATTTTCTTAGTCATATATTGTATCAGCCTTTACAGTGTGCTAGACTGGTAGCCAACAAAATGTTTTTCTATTCCACTGTATATAGCTGAAACTTAGTTGATTAATAAAGTATCCTTTAAGATTTGTTTAATTTTTCTAGAACTATTGTTTCATCACTGTTTGCAAATATTCCCAAGGTGTTCAGGAGAAATTCTAAAAGATTCCACCCTTCAAAGGAAAATTTAAAATGTATAATGCTTTAATTGCAATCATAGTGAGTAGATGTACAGAGAATTTGTCTTAAAAATTGTCTTTAATTTGGTGTTCCTATCATTCATCAGCTGCCCAAGCAGACCTCCTTTGTTTGCTGTAGAGCTGATGCAAAAAGGAGATAGTCTATCGTTTCCTGAGTTGGAAATAAAATAATATTATCTGTTTTTAAACAATGGATTCTAGAAGATAGGATTTGAAGAGCCATACAATAGCCATCCTAGCATAAATCTGTCTAGAGACATTTGTTTTCATTATGAATGGTGGTGTCTGTCAGTTTGTATTAGCCTTGTGGAGGTAAAGCCTTGTCTCCTGTGTAATATCATGTAACGGCAAGCTGCATTTTAGAACAAGAAAATTGAATTTATACTGTACTTCAGGTTTTCTATTCTTCCCTTGGACATTTACAGATGTATTATTTACAGCATAACTTTATTCATTAGTCATTTATGTGACTCTTCAAATTTCCATTAGACTCAAATGATACCATGAGACTATCTAGATTATATCATGCCATATAATATTTGATATGGTAATGTTCAATTTTTTTTTGCTTATTGACAAGACACAAATTTTTTCTGAAATTCCTTTTTGTAGTGAAAGGCTTACAAACTATAAGATTTTTCACAATATTAAATTTCACTTCAGAATTTTCTTTCTGTCTATGAAGTTAAATGAAAGATATGTGAAACTCCTTCAGAGTCTATGAATAATTCTTAATAAAAGCAAATTTTTTAAATGTGGCATGTTTTTATGGCAGCTTTTGTAAGATGTTTACCTGTAAAAGAGTGAAAGTTATTGACTGTGTTTCTTATAGCAGTTATCAAAGTAAAGACAATGGAACTATCGTCTTGCTAAGGGAGTTGAGACACACTAACTGTATAAAATGATCATAAAATAAAAGTAGAGAAATCACTGGGTGTAGTCGACAGAGAATTAGCTATAAAGTGGAAAGTGACTCTGACGGCTAAGGCTCATTGTGCATTACCAATCTTCCTGTGACTAGTTGCCTATCTAGAAGTCTAACTCTTGAAAATGACAGTGTCTATGTTTATTAATGCTGGTTTGTTGTGAGCATTTGAGTTCTTACACGTATATATTACCTAGACAGTGTATTTTCCTTTTTTCCTCTAATATTTTTTTACTACTTTATAAATAATAGGAATAAAAATTTCCACTTCCTCCCCTCCTCCCACTTCCCTCCCCCTCCCCCTCTAGTTCTAAGAGAGGGCAGGGTACCCTGCCCTGTGGGAAGTCCAGGGCCCTCCTGTCTTCATCGAGGCTTAGGAAGGTGTGCATCCAAATAGAATAGGATCCCAAAAACTCACTATATGCAGTAGAGACAAATCCCAGTGCTATTATCATTGGCTTCTCCATCTGCCTCAATTGTGAGTCACATTCAGAGGGTCCAGTTTGATCCCATGCCCCTTCAGTCCCAGTCCAGCTGAATTTGGTGAGCTCCCGTTAGCTCAGGCACACTGTCTCAGTGGGTGGACCAAACCCTCGTGGACCTGACATCCTTGCTCATCTTCTCCCTCCTTCTGCTCTTCAACTGGACCTTAGGAACTCAGTACAGTACTCCCATTTGGGTCTCTGTCTCTATCTCCATCTGTCGCCGGAGCAAGTTTCTATGGTGATATTCAAGATAGTCATCAGTTTGACTATGGGACAAGGTCAGTTCAGGCACCCTCTCCTCCACTGCCCAGGGTCCTATCTGGGAACCCCTCTAGAGTCAAGCCTCTTGCCAATCCCACAATGCCTCCCTTAATTAAAATATCTTTTTCCCTGATCCCATATCTGTCCTTCCTCCATCTCAACCATCCCATTCCCCCAAGCTCTCCCCAACCCTCCCCTTCTCCCTTCTCTCTCCCCTCTCCCATTCCTCCCACCCCACTCCCACCCCCATGCTCCCAACTTTTGCCTGGCCATCTTGTCTGCTTCCAATTTCCAGGAGGATCTATATATGTTTTTCTTTGGGTTCACCTTATTACTTAGCTTCTCTAGGATTGTGAACTATAGGTTCAATGTCCTTTGTTTATGGCCAGAATCCACTTATGAGTGAGTACATACCATATTCATCCTTTTGGGTCTGGTTATCTCACTCAGGATAGTGTTTTCTATTTCCACCCATTTGCATGCAAAATTCAAGATGTCATTGTTTTTTTACTGCTGATTAGTACTCTAATGTGTTGAGGTGCCACACTTTCTTTATCCATTCTTCCATTGAGGGGCATCTAGGTTGCTTCCAGGTTCTGGTTACTACAAATAATGCTGCTATGAAGACAGTGTATTTTCTTACCCTCAAAGGTTAAACATGTGATTTTTTTCTTTCTGAAATTAAGACAAAATTATATTTTGTCTATGACTTCTTATTTTCAGAAAATTGAGACGATTTCTTTCATTTGTGATTTTTCAATATTTACTTTTGACTAGAATATTTGCTTTTTTAGTAATCAATTGACTATTTATGGAGCATGCCAAACCAACAGTTTTGTTTAAATTATTTAAATATTTATTTCAAGGTAAAACTTATATAGCATATATTCAATTATTTTGGGTAGACCATTAAATGAGTTTAGGAAATTTCTATAGCTTATGCCATAAATACAGTCCAGCTACAGAATGTTTTATAATACAAATTCAATGGGTCTGAGACTTCCTGAGTATAACACTGAAAGAAAGTCACATATCATAAGAGGCACTTTAGTTTGAGGCCAACCCAAATAATACTTTGTCAATCAGTATTAAAAAGTTAATACAAATAGCCTCATTTGTAAACTTAGCCATTGAAACCACTCATCTGCCACCTCCACAAATCTGCCCTTGCCAAATATTTTACATAGAAATAATTACAAAACACATTTTATTATATTTTGTATATATCAGGTGCCAGTATTATTTATTTACTGTTATGGCTGTGGTCTCAAGTAGCTGAGACTGGTCTTGATCTCCTTATATAAGTAAAGATGGACTTGAACTTTTAATCCTTCTGCGTATACTTCTTGAGTACTTGGATGAAGAGTGTGCTATAGCAGAACTACTTTACATTGCACTGGGTATCAAACCCAGGGACTCATGTAAGCAAGGCAAGAAACTGACTACATTATCAATCTTTGTTTTGGACAAGACATGGCCTCACCTTGTAGCCCAGGTGGCTCTGGAACTTTGGTCTTCCTGCCTCAGACACCAGACTGAAAATATTTGATGTCTGGCCTACCACCTGGCTCTGCTGTATTCCTTTTAATTGCTGAATAAGACGTGATTTTTTTCCACATGACTCTTCTAATCTTATATTGTAGATCTTTAGATTTTCTATAATTTGACTTCTTATACAAAAATGAGATGTACATTCATTTTTTTATTTGGACATTTGAAATTTTTTCCTGGGTGGACTCTAAACAGTGAATTGCTGAGCTGTGGTCATCTTTGAATTATTTTGTTCATGACATAAGGACATTCTCCTCAGTCTTTACTCTCCCTGTTCCTCTCCCTCCCTTCCTTATCTCTCCTGCCTTTTGTCTATGGGAATGGTGACGACCCAGAAAAATTTATAAATGAATTTTCTTCTCTCACCATGTTAAATTTTTTTAAATTGACAGAACAAACATTATGACTAAAACAATTTATAAGTGAAAATGTTCAATTTGGGCCTCATGGTTTCAGTGGATTAGAGCCCTTGACCATCCTGACAGGGATCACAGCAGCAAGCAAAGAAATGTGGAGTTGGCCCAGTAACTGAGAACTTACATCTGCAAGTAGAACGCAGAGAGAGTTAATGGGAATAGCCTGGTCTTTTGAAATCTTAAAACCCACCAGCAGTGACACACATTCTCCAACAAGATCACACCTCCTATTCTTTCCAAAATAGTTTCATTAACTGTGGACCCAGTGTTCAAATATATGAGCCTATGGGGACCACTCATTCAAATGGCCACACTCATTAAGTACTTTTGGCATCCTTCTTATACATAATCATAAAGTATGGCCTCACTTCTAAACTCTAAATTCTGACAGATACTTTAATATTTTGTTTGCTAAGCCAGTAGGCTTTAGAATTCTTGACAGCAAGTAGTTCAGTTGTACAAACACTTATCCTGTAAGTGCTTATATAGTCATCTCTTTGTTTTCCCATGTATATTTTATAATAAGTCTTTTTAACTTATGAAGTAAATGTTGATATTTTGGTAGGGATTATACAGAAATTAAAAAAATTGGTGGTTATGAGCAGTGTAACAAAATCAAAGCTTTCAGTAACCTGTATAAAATATTCTTTCTGGTTTAGAATTTAATATTCTCTACATTTTATAATTTTCAGTGGAAATGTTTGATTTTTTTTACTAAACTTCTTTTAGCTGTTTCATTTTCATTGTTTATTGATATCATCATGACTCAAACAGTTTTATATTTTAATATAATATAGTTTCCTTCCAGTATATCAAGATAAATTGTTTGTGATCCACATTTTATTCCAAGTTAGTTAAGCTCTTTAATTATTTATATCTATTATATATGCATTGATGTTTTCCTTGTGTGAGGGTGGTGGATCCCTATGAATTGGAATTACAAACAATTGTGAACTGCCATGTGGGTGCTGGGACTTGAAGCAGGGTCAACTGGAAAACCAGCCAGTACACTTAGCCATTGACCAATCTCTCCAGTTCATGCCTTTTTATTATAAGAAGGAAGTGTATTTGATATGTATTGTCCACAACAATAAGCAGTGCACATGCATCATCAATAGCTGTCTTGTAGAAGATGCTAGGAAGGTTCACATGCGGGAGAATAAGGTTTTGATGAAAAGTGGCCATGGAGTGCTCACAGAACATACCCAGACACCAAAATTCTCAGCACGAAAGAGAATCATTTACTCCGGAGGGGACAAGCAGAGTGACAGGGCGCCTCTGATTAGACTAGGATAGCAGCAGGTCTCTCCACAGGAGTGGTTGTTAAGGAGAAAAGTCTGAGTCTCTGCTAGGGTGATTTGGCAAATGCTGATTGGACATGATAGTCATTGTAGCCAAATCATGACTTTAAATTGGTGGACCTTGATCCTTTGATAGCAGGACCTTGGAGTTTTAGTCAGGCAGAAGAACGTGGAAAAATGAGGGAATAGATCGTGGGTGCTAGTTTTAGGAATTTAATCTAATGATTTATCAAGGGAGAGGGAAAGTGAGTGGCTAAGACCTGCCAGCACCACGTTTGCCATGCTTGGGCCTGTTCTGGAGTCGTTTGCTGAGAATCTCATTCTTTGTAAATAAGGAAGGCACTACTTGGAGAGTATATGACAGGTGAAAAAAGGCTTCCTCACCCATTCTTTCAGGATATGTTTTCTATTTGTCCTCTTTGCTCTGGGTACTAGAGATAAAGGAATGAATAAAACAGTGTGATTTTATGGAACTTGCAATCATCAAGGGATAGGAAGGATGAAATGGTGCATGTAACTTGGACTCAAACATGAAGAGCAAGACAAATAGAATGTGGCTGTAATGTACACAGTCTAGAGAAATTCTCTGTAAAAGGCCATTTCAAGACAACATTGAGAGTTAGGCTTTGGCTTTACATGTCAATCTGACAGCCACAGAGGCCTCAATGTATGGCCCATCACTATTCTGGGTGTTGCTGTGATGACATTTTTTAACTTTTTTTTTAAAAAAATAAAAGCTATCTTTTCTCATTTTACATAGTTAAACTCATTTCCTTTAGGCATGAAAGTTTTATCTTCAGCATTTTTCTATAAGCACATTACATCTTTAAGCAAAGATGATTTAGCTTCCATATTTCTGCTCAGATTGGCTGTGTGGTAACAGTTTTTTCAATCTTATTCCAGTAGACAGAACAACGTCAAGTGAAAGCTGGTAATGGTGACAGCTTTGTCTAAGGCCATCGATAGTAGAACAGTGCTGCCTTTGTGCATTGTTTCATGGGAGAATTGAGCCACTGGGTATTAAATAAAAATATATTTATTTATCATAATGAGATTCATGGTTTTGTTCACTAAACATGAAGTTTAAGAACGAAGTTGTTCACATTTATACAACAAGAAGTTTTAGAATAGAAGTAATGTCCATCCTGGTATTGAAAAGAAATAATTGGTTTGAAATAGAATTTTTTTAAGCAAAAATAGATTTTTTCAAATAATATATTCTGATTACAATTCCTCCTCTCCAAACTCCTCCCAGATTCTCCCTACTACCCCAGCCACCCAACTCCACCCTCTTTCTTTCTCTCTACAAGAAAACAAACAGGCATATAATAATAATAATAATAATAATAATAATAATAATAATAATAAAACAGACCAGAATACAATGAAACAAACAAATAGGAAAAGGAGATAAAGACAAAGGACAAGAAACACATACAGATGCTGAGAGACACACATTCACACATACAGAAGACCTATAAAAACAAAATCAGAAATAATAATATGCAAGCAAAAATCTATAAGGTAAAAAAATAACAAATGCCCTAGCAAATCATTATGATACAGAAACAAAACAAAATAAAGCAAAACTATTGAACTCATTTTGTGTTGTCCATCTCCTGTCTTTAAGCATGGTTTGTATACCCAGTGGGACTCTGTTGGAGAAAACTAATTTTTCTTTTTTTTTGAAAAATAAACATGATACTTTTATTCAATTATTTGTATACGTATTCATTATGTATATGCCATACATTACTTTAAGTGTTGAGATACAGCAGTATACATCATAGAAAACCTTTTGATTGTGGTTCTTACATTGCAGGAAATAAGATAGAAAGCAAAGAACACTCAACCAAGTAAAAAGGATAATACAATCTCAAGGGAAAAGCAACAAACTAAAGGAATGATAGATATATGGATTTTTTTTTTTGGTTTGCATATGGGTTAGCACTCTTCGGGTAATAAATAGCAATTCAAGGGATCACGTGTTATAAAGCTATATGCAGTGTGGTTAGAATTTCTAAAAGATGTTTTTGTACCTCACAGGAGACTCATGATTGTATATTATGCAACACCAGATCTGACAAGGTCCAATGAATTATGAGTTAAGTTTGTAAAAAGTGCCACTTGTCAAAAAACTAATATTTTAGTGGTGACTCTAACATGAAGAAAAAAAAGAAGACTGTAATAGAATCTTCTCTCTGTGTAGTTCCATGCTAGTACTTCACAGGGTCTAAGCCTTATCACAAATAAAATACCTAAGATGCTGATCATTGTAGTCAACTTGTAGGGCATGGGCTTAGTCTAGGCAGGGAAACAAGAAAATCACAGATGGGCAGATAGTTCTCTCCCAGGAGGTGACAGAGAAGGCTGAAGGTGAGACCTTAATGAATGCATTAAGGAAGGTGGCATGGCAGGGACTTAGGTGATCTCAGTGCATAGCTTACACATAATTGAGAACTCCAAGCACATTATTATCAGAAAAGAACCTTTTTTTAGTTTATACAATTCTACTTGTCTATATTTCTGCTTGCCAATCTGTTGAAGTTTGTCCCCAGCTCTGCAGATCTCTGATGGCTACTTAAACTAAGCTCACACATCTATTTTGCATTTACACTGACCTCACCCAGATACTTGGTGTGTTCCTCTTTTATTTTCTCCTAAATTCATAGTTCTCCTGTGCTTCCATTGCTTTGTTCCTGACTTGCTTTCTCTCTCACCAAACTTCTTGTCTTTCATTGTCTTACTTCACCAAGAGTCCACCCTTGGATTTCTCTCGTCTTGTGCTTTCTCTACTTGCTTTACATTAATTTTCTTTTCTACTCTTTCCCATACAATCAGAAAAATATGTCTCTTGAGTACAGACTATTTCAAAAGGCAAAACTATTCTCTAAAGCTGTTTCTTTTTTTTTAATCTTTTGATTTTTAATGTTTATTGTTTCAAATTGACATTTTAAGTTCATGAAGGAAAAATTGCTTGATAATATTTTTGAAAAATTTGATTTTATAATATCGTAAAATCATAACTATATTAATTTCAAATTATTCACCATAATGGTGCACCATTCTTTGCTACCCAATTTTTTTCTTTTTTCTTTTTTTGTATTCTTTTATTTTTTCCATTCAAAAACATAATTAAATAAATAAAATTTTTACATTTCTTCCCCTACTCCCGGTGCCCTCCCACTACCCCCCACTACTCCTCCCTCCTCCTTCTTCCTTAAAAGAGGGCATGGTGTCCTGCCCTGTTGGCAGTCCAAGGCCCACCCCCCTCCCTTCTTGTCTACGAAGGTGTGCATCCAAAAAGACTCGGTTCCCAAAAAGATAATACATGCAGAAGAGGTAGGTCCTGGTGTCATTGTTGATGGCTTCTCCGTCCGCCCCCATTCGCTGCCACATTCAGGGAGTCTGGTTTGATCATATGCTCATTCAGTCCCAGTCCAGATGGATTGGTGCACTCCCATTTGTTCAGGCACACTGT
>PVIU01023499.1:0-27324 GCA_004026605.1 Ondatra zibethicus
GGGAGGGGACCGGGAGAAGGGGAAGAAAGGTAAAAATTTTATTTCTTTAATTATGTTTTTGAATGGAAAAAATAAAACAAAACAATGTATAAAAAAAAAAGAAAATGAATTTCCAGAGAATTTTAAGTAATGTTATTAACTAACGTCTTATCTTTTAAGGAAATGATGGCTTTCACATAAAAATTCAGATGATAAAAACTTTATTGAATTATAATGTTGAATATTAGATACTCTCAGTCATGCATAAGGTTATTGAAAAATGTGAGATTATTGTCCTGAATGATAAACTTCAAATTAGAATGGAAGAGATTTAACAAAATTTACCCACATTTTATTTTCTTTTTTTCAAGTTAATCTGTATTTGCTTTATTTTGCTAAGGATACTATGGGAAACCAATGAGAGGGATTAACTAGCTTCCTAAAATGCCTAATGGATATAATTTTAATATTTATTATTATTTTGGATTAAAAAACATGTTTATAATTAAAAAAAGCATTAAAGAAAATTCATCATTATTCTTGTTAAAATGTTTCACATATCAGAAGAAGGAGAGAGGTTTTCTAAGTTGCTAAATCCCACCTATATAAAACCTATAGCAAACATTACCTTGAGTGTGGAGATGCTATGGAGTTATTCTGTTTGATGTCCCAGCAAGACAAGATTTTCTGTTAGCATGGCTTCTAATTCCCTTTATAATGGCAGTTCAAACCCGCCAGAATCAAGATTTTAGAGAAAGAAGTAAAAGTATCCATACAAAGTCCAATTGCCCATGTAGAAATCTCTACCCTCCCCAAATACACATGCAAAAAATGTGCCACAGTTATTGGAAGGATTCACTGAAGACAGATTCTGGATATGTGTATACAAATCTGCCTCTCTGTGCATTATTAGCAAGGACGATTTTGCAGAATACAATCACAAAAACATAAATTTATAACAGCAGCAATATATATGTATATACATATATATATGTGATTATATCCACTTCTCACCCAGTCAGGAGGTAAATCTAGTAAAAGCTGCTAAGAACCTCATGGATGCTGTAAAAAGAGCCATCAAAAGAAAATTAGATTGTGAACAATGATCTGTGAATATTGTTGCGTGTGAAATGTATTCACAGAACATTATTCAGAATCCAATCTCACAAAGCTACTAAACCTCTCTCTCTTTTTTAAAAATTTCTTTTGACACTTCTTTTACATCTTGATCAATACTTGGTATTGCCAGTATATTTAATTTCAGTACTCCTGTGGCTTTGTAGTCGCATTTCATTATTATGTTAATTTTTATTTTTCTAGTGCCTAATGATTTCAGTGTGTTGACCGCCCATATTTTCTTTGTGGAATCTAAATAGTCTGTTTTTATTATTCTGTTTTTTAAATACTTATAGTTGTTTTCATATTCTGGGTATAATTTATTTGGTAAGTATATTTGGAAATAGTTCTCAGTTTGTGGTCCTCACTTATTTTGTAGACTAGTTCCTCAGATAAAGAGCTTTTGAACCTAAGATATTCTAAGGCATGTTTTCAAATGCTCAAATTTTATATTTAACAACACATACATATACTTTGGATATACATTGGGCTATCTTTTAATACCTTTAAAAGTTTATTTATGTATATATATGCATCCCTGATTAGTTGTATATACAACATTTGCATGCAGTGTCACAAGAGGCCAGAAGAAGGTGACAGATCTCCAGGAATTGGAGTTACAG
Source organism: Ondatra zibethicus (assembly GCA_004026605.1). NCBI lineage: Eukaryota > Metazoa > Chordata > Mammalia > Rodentia > Cricetidae > Ondatra > Ondatra zibethicus. Next base: position 1,719 of record PVIU01023499.1, read on the forward strand.
ATGGTTGGGAACTGCTTGATGTGGGTGCTGAGAACCAAACCTGAGTCTTCAGCGAGAGCAATAAATTCTCTGAAATGCTAAGCCACCTCTCCAGCCTCATGCTGGAATAACTTTAACCAAGAATTTTCAAATTTCTATACAGAAAGCTCTAAGACATTGACAAGAGAATTATATTCATATTTATTTTGGTAATTAACTCTAAATCAAAATGGAGTTACTACGATGACAAAGACTTTGCTTTGTTTGATTTCTAAAAGCAGAATTCTTTGTTTTCCTGTGTTTGGATTGTTTAGATAGAACTTGGGAGTATCAACGATAAAAGACAGCAGGGGAGCATACAGAAATCATACTTCTTTGCTATGTAGCATTTAAATAAAGGATTCATTTGTCATTCACATAATATAAAATTTACATGATGTTTCTCTTGATAAATATTTAGAATTTGCTTTTAGTTCACAGAAATTAAATGACTTTTTTTAAAATCATGAATCTATGTTTTGCATTGGATTGGGCACCAGTGTATGCTTTTAAAGATACTTATTATTATTATTATTATTATTATTATTATTATTATTATTATTATTGTATGCTATGGACATTAGTCTGCATGTATGTATATACACCACATGTGTACCTAATACACACAGAGGTTAATAGAGGATTTTGGATTTCTTGGAACCTGGTCCTCTGCAAGAACAGGAAGTGTTCTTAACCACTGAGTTTTCCTTTTAGCCATCATTGCACACTTTGATCTAGAACTCACAACCTTCGATTACACGCTTTTTGTTTTTCTTTGTCTGTTTTTGCTCATTACACTTCTTTTAATGGGTCTCAAAATTCTGTGACCAATTTTTGATCAAGTTGTTTCCATTAAAAAATTCTGATTTTGAAAACTAGTAACTTAAAACTGTCACACGCAAAAAAAAAAAAATGGTCCACAAACATTCCTCTTTCCTTCTGAAGATTTTATGATGCTGCCATCATTAACCAGTCTTTTCCTATTAAACTTAAATGATCAATGGAGACAAACAGTTTTGAGTCTGTTCTTCTACCACTGCTCAAGTTTGGGGTGGGGAGTGTTAGGCACAAAATCCATTTAGCTTTCTGAGACTTAGTGACTTTACCAGCTCCAGCAGCCTTCTTGTCCACAGCTTTGATGACGTGCATGGTGAGTGTCTGCCTCATGTCACAAACAGCAAAACAACACAGTGGAGGACAGTTAGAGAAGCTTTCAACACACCTGGGCTTGCCAGGGAATGTGTCTGCAATGGCTGCATCACCAGACTTCAAGAATTTAGGGACATTTTCCAACTTCTTACAAGAATGGGAATCAGTCTTGCCTTTAGGCTCAGCACACTCGTGTGCTAGGTGAGCTGTGTGACAACCCAGTACAGGAGTATAGTTAGACGTGGTAATGTTGATGGTGACAGCAAAACTGAGCCATCAATGGAAGCAGCTGGTTTCATGGCTCAGGTGATTATCCTGAACCATTCAGGAGAAATTAGATCTTCTTGAGGGATTTTTAGAATTATTTCTATCCCTCCATTTTATTTTTGGACTCTAATTCTTTCTCAATTGAGTTTCCAACTTTTGAAACTATCTTCTATAATGTATTTATATTCTTGTACAACTTTTTGGAAAATCTAAATTAAATTTTCCATTAATCTTCCCTTGACATTCCCAATTCTTGCCATTTTTTTCTGTTAAAAATAATCCTTTCATAAAAAATTTCTTGCTTATTGCTAGACACTAAAGACTTGCTCTTACTTTTCTGAAAATAATTTTATATTATTGTGTATATCTCTAATCAGTTTTGGGCTAATTTTACACAAGACATGATATGAGAGCTTAGATTTATTTATTTAGTTAGTCATTTCTGCCCATGGATGCCCACATTGCTTCATTGCCACTTGTTGAAAAGTCTGGCTTTTCTCCTGGAATAATTGCCCCCTCCACTTGAATGATTTTCCATTTCCCCCTCAAATCAGCTGGAAATATTTACATGTAGGTCAATGTTAAGCTTCTCTATTCTGTTCTATTGATCAATGTAACTGACCATTTAATAATATCACGTGATTTGATAATTGTAGGTACAAATTAAATTTTGAAGTCATATATATTTAGTCTTTCTTTTTTCTTCCCATAAATTGTTATAGTTACTACAGATCCTTTGCGTTTCTGTGCAATTCAATACATAATCTTGCCTATATTTATAAAATTGATAATCCTTCCTGTGATTTTAATACTAACTTTGTAAAATACAGACATCAACTTTGAATGATGTGTTGAGTTTTATAATCCATGAAATTGCATACTTCTCCATATACCTATATTAGCATTCCCTAACATTCATCATCTAAGTATGCTACACATTTTGCTCCATTTATATTTCATTTTTTTAGCAACTGTAAATGGGATTGCTTTAAAAATAGCAACCAAACACTCTTTTCTTTTTCCCCCTTTCCCTCTTCTTTGGGTCACTCTTTCCTTTTTATTCTTATGTCATTGATATAGCATATACACTTATTTCTCAGTGGCTACTGATAGCTTTAAAGGGTTTTATCATTTTGCAAAATCTCAAACTTATCCTTATTATTTATTGAATTTTGTTTCATTCTTTAGATCAGTGGTTCTCCCCTGGTCTGGATATGATTGGTTGTTTATTTGTTTATTTAAGCTTGGGATGTGGAGAGCTGATTGACCTGGTTTAATGATAGTCTTAACCACAGTGATTTAGTTGGACTGATTTAACAGAGCATCAATTAAATAAGTCCAAAGTTTTCTTTCTTGGATGAGTCCAGTTTCTCAGAAAAATGGACTTTATCTGCTTGGAAGACAAAGCTCCAGATATAAGATTGCTGGAAGAAGACTTGTCGTGTAAGATTCTCTATACAGGTTTTTAACATGATCTGTTTCATCAATGCAGTGTCCCAGTAACTGTTAGTGATCTTCTATTTTACTTTCTATAGCAAATAACTCTAGGCTTCTGATGAAGGTGAAGTTATTGCTTAGAGAGCTTGAGCATCTTAAAAACAAATGTTGAATTTTTTTTTAAAGAAAAGAAGTATCATTATATTTTCGCTTTTGAAAATTTGATGCATTTACACAATATATCTTGGTCATATTCATGCTTCACTTTCTCTCTCCAATTTTCCCAAGTTCTGTCCAGCACATCTCTTTTCCCAGCATTGTTGTTAGATGTGGTCCTGATGCTCCAATCTTAACTGAGTAGCTATTAGCAGTTCATGGCAACTGAGGGAGGCAGAGTCATTTTTCTTTGGGTGGCAGTTGGCATTGGGAGGTTGTCCATGTCCCAGTGGATGATCCCACACCAGCTGTGACTGCCTACAAAAGACCAAGACATTTAAAAATTCCAGTATGGAGAAGGATGCTCCTGATACTTCACTCCTAGCTGAGGCCCTAATGGTAGCTGATGGTTGCTAAAGAAGGGATAATCACTTTTCTTGACTATTGGTAGGCATCCATCAACTGACAATAGTTCTTCAGGTAAAGGGTGGGGTCTTATGTTCGGATGGATCCTCCACCTATAATGGAATATGTTTTACTGGTTTGATTTATTGCCAGTAACCACAGCTACTATGAATTCATGTTTGCCATAGCTGTGTTCTGCCCAGAGGCCAGCATTTCACACCAGTCTTCCATATCCTCTGGCTCTTACATTCTTCTGCTCTCTCTTCCTCAGTGTTTCCTGAGGCTTGGAGGGGGCAGCTCTACATATGCTTAATTCTACTGACGGAGTTGTACTGATAGATCAAGATTCTGCATTTCTGCATTGGAAACTCGTTTCTTTTTGCCTTCCTCCACCTCTACATTAGTCGTTTTTGGTGGTTTGCGCAATACCATAACACTTCCCTTTCTGCTTTCAGAATTTTGGTGCTTTGTTATTAGGGGATTTTTAAAAAATACTTTTTGCATTGTGAAAAAAAGGAGATTAAAAACCCATTTTATCCCCTTGACTGAAGAATGGATAAGGAAAATGTGGTACATTTACACAATGGAGTACAACACAATAACATCTTGAATTTTGCAGGAAAATGAATGGAGCTAGAAAACATTATTTTGAGTGAGGTAACCCAGACACAGAAAGACAATTATCACATGTACTCACTCATAGGTGGTTTTTAAACATAAAGCAAAGAAAGCCAGCCTACAAACCACAATCCCAGAGAACTTAGACAACAATATGGACACTAAGGGAGACTTACATAAATCTAATCTACATGGGAAGTAGAAAGTATAAAAAGACAAGATCTCCTGAGTAAATTGGGAGCATGGGGACCTTGGTGGAGGGTTGAAGGGGAGGGGAGAGGCAGGTAGGGAGCAGAGAAAAATGCAGAGCTCAATAAATATCAATAAAAAAAAAAGAAAAAATCCCATTTTATTTCTCGCACAATAGTAGAGGGGCTGAAATGGAGAAAATGTATACCTCAGACCAGGTTTTCTGTGTCGTAGAGTCACTGAAATGTCATTTCTGAACTTTCATCTCAGATTTCTCAGCAGAAATTGTGTTCCATTTTATATGTTTATATTTCATTCCTGTATTTATATATTCTCGACATAAAATTGCAGGTTATTGCATTTTTAGTGTTCTAATTATTCTAATTATGTGTTTTTCTTTTTCATTTTTCTATCATCTATCTATCTAATCTACCTGTCTTATCTGTCTTCTATCTATCTACCTACCTATTCTATCATCTATCTGTTTGTCTATCTATGTATCTATCTACCTACCTATTCTATCTATCATCTACCTGTCTGCCTATAATCTATCTATCTATCTATCTATCTATCTATCTATCTATCTATCTATCTATCTATCATCTATCTATCTATCTATTCATCTGTCTAAACTCTTCCCCATCCTTTTGCACCCCCTTCTCTCTTTCTCTCCTACTTCCCACCAGTCCTTTCCTCCCTCCTTGTTTCTCTTTCTTGTACTTGCTTTGTAGCTCAGAATGGCCTTGAATTTCCTGCAAATTCTCTCAGTTTCATGAATCCTGTAACTACAGAAGTGGACCATGATTCCCATCCCTTAAAACAAAGAAACAAAAAAGTGTTGCATGGTCCTTAACAGTTCTTTAAACAGAGGATTTAGGCTTCAGTTCTGACATTTCATGTACCTTCTTCTGTCTCATTCGCGGTCTTTCTGCTTTGCTGTTATATATCACTATTGCACGATGCCTGATAGAAACAAATTAAGGGAGGAGGATTTTTTGGGGGAGGAACTCATAACTTCAGAGGGTTCAAGTCCTACACACTTGAGTAGGACATAATGACAATAGAAGAGTATCATTGTGATAAAGAAATGAATTTTCTTTTCTTTTTACCTCATAGTGGTCAGGCACCAGGGAGACATTAGAAACATGGAAGGGCAAGACACAGCCTTCAAAAACACGTCCCCAGTGGCCCACTTCTACCAGTTAGTCCCCATCTAAAATTTCTACAGCCTCTTCAAAGAGCAGCATCAGTTGGTGTGGTGGTTTGAACAGGTATGGCCCCATAGATTCATGTGTCTGAATGCTTGGCCTGTGGGGAGTGGCACCATTAGGAGGTGTCGCCTTGTTGGAGGAAGTATGTCACTGTGAAGGCAGTCTTTGAGGACTCAAATGCTCATAGCATCCCATGTGGGACACAGTTCACTTCCTGTTGCCTGCGGATCAAGATGTAGAACTCTCAACTACCTTTCTAGCACCATGTCTGCCTGCACACTGCCATGCTTCCTGCCACAATGATAATGGACCAAACCTCTCAAACTGTGGGCCAGCCCCACTAAAATGTTTTCCTTTATAAAGGTTGCCATGGTCATGGTGTCTCTTCAGAGCAATTGAAAAGCTAACTCAGACAGTTGGGAATCAACTGTGGAACATACGATTCTGTAGGATGTTTCAGATTCTAATCATAAGAACTATCCCTTTCTCCTTGTGTTGTTAAGGAGTAAAGCATCTGGGTCTCATCATTTGTCTACAATTTATATAGCTCAAAATTTAAGAGCCAGATTATGAAGGATCAATATGGACAGACTAAAAATATTTCATATAAAATAAATTTTATAAGTCGAGGACATAAAAGTAAAAAGTCTTTCATAATGGGAAGAACCAGAGTTTATGTAGCTATTTGAATTCCTTCAGTATATACATAACAGCATCTAGGTGAATTATATTGTATTCTCCAATATACAATATGGTTGATTTTAGATGTTAATCCAAGAGTTTCAAAATCTAGTGTGTGTGTGTGTGTGTGTGTGTGTGTGTGTGTGTGTGTGTGTGTGTGTGTGCACAGGCCAACTTGTGTGTATGTGCACCATGTGTGTGCAGTGCCTTCTGTGACCAGAAATGAGCATAGGATCTCCTGGAACTGAAGTTACAGGTGGTTGGGAGCTGCCTGGTATGGTTGCTGGAACTAAATCTGGATCCTCTATAAGAAGAGAAAGCACTTTTAACTGCTGAGCCATTTTGCCAGCACTGGTTATACATGTTTTTGGTTCAACTTCGCACTCTGTATGTATCCGAGACTGTACCTATAACCATGTAGCTTAAGATGGCTTTGAGCTTATGGCAATCTTCTTACTTCATCACTTCAAGTAGGCATAGATTACTACATCTCGCTTAAAAAATGATGTTTTTTTTTTGAACAAGGAAACTGACTATATAAAATGTTGTTCCAAACTGTGGAGCATATGTAGCCATCATAAAGAATGAAGCATACTTATATACAAGGGAACAGAAAAGTCTTCAACATACCTCATCATATGAGGAGGAATACATGCTCAGAGCAAGGAAAAATATTTTCACATATATCTGGGTATTTGTGAAAGCATATCTTTGAAAACAGTAAGATGATATGTTTCTACACGGAGGAATTGAAAAGCTGAGATGCAGAAAGGAGAAACTCAATTTACATGCCTTTTGAAATTTTTGAATTCTGTGTTCATCCATTGTCTGTTTTAAAAGGAATGATTTTTTTTTAATTTTGGGAAAAAAGCAAACAAATAGCAGTAGAGTCACTGGGGTGTGAATATGACAGTAGAATTGCTTCTAAGGGTACAGACCTTTTACTGTGTGAAATGATCTGTAGCTAAAGCATAGAACAGGCCTGTTCTCTGGACTCCACACAGACGCTAACGATTGCTCACCATCAAATATTTTAGAGATCATTGGAAAACCTCTCCTTATTTAGTGCTAAAATATTGGAGTTACTGTCTATTTTACATCCTGCAAACATTGTTTTCACTTCATGATTGCATTGAAGAAGATTCAGGATTCTGAAACAGTCAATCATTTGCAGTGGTCTCTAACTCTGGCTCTGGACCAGGCTTTCCTATAATTCTTAAAACATTAAATGTAGTGCTGTGTGGTCCTTCCCTGGAATTAAGAATTATAATTTCCTATGTTTGGGTCCAAAAACCTTTGGACTCAATTTTTAAAAGCAGACAGCAGGCAAAGAAAAGGGGATTGGCTTGTTACCAGGAAAATTAAATCAAGACCACAAGATACCTAGTCTAAAATTAGACCCGTTCTTTCAGCTAGAGGTGAAGAGTATGGTTTCTGAAGACTTTCCATGCAGTAGAGGCCAGCAAATTATTCAGAAGCAATAGTTACAGGTACCAGTTCCCGAATGCATGCTTTGTTTCACCTGCACTAACTGCTTTGGATCTGCGTACTTTCATGCACAATCTGTTTTACAGATAAGGACTGGAAGCTAAAAGAAGTAAGATAACTGTCCTAAGTCGAAAGAGAAGATCCCTGCCTTAATTACTCTTGCAGATGCTGCTGGAGTTCTGGCTTAATGCAGAGGAAATCTGAGGCTCTGGAAAACCTGAGAGGTGTGAATTAGGATACTTTCTGTGCACCTCATCTGCAAGGATGCTCTCTGACAAAGGCTGATCTGGGATTCACTTCTTTACTGGTACTGTCGTAGACACCTCCAAGTTGTGCTTGCTTGTGGATATTACCTCTTTTTTCTTCCTGCCTATGGTTTTCTCTTACAGTGGTTCAAAAGCAGAACGATGAGGAAATGTGATAGAGCAAAGCCTGTGGCCGTGGTAAAGGACCCCAAGTCACCATGTACTCTTAAGAAATACACTAGGGCTGGACAACTTGTGAGGCAGCATTTTGCTAAAACACCCATGGACACAATGTAAAGTAGGAAAGGGGGATTTTGAGCCACAGTTCTAGACATCACAGTCCACAGTCAATCAGCCCCATTGCTTTGGGCAATAGAGGAGAAGCTCACTCAGATGGGAGTGTGGAATATAAGAAACTGCTCACCATTGAAAAGCAGGGAATATGGGTCTTGTTACAAGACATACCTTCCAAAGGATTCCTCTAGTGATCTACCTCCTCCTCCTAAGCCCTACCTCTCTAACAATTGTTTTATTTTATGTGTATGAGTGTCTACGTGCCTATATATGCAGCAAATGTGTGTCTTATGTTTGCAGGCATCAGAAGAAAGCCTTAGATCTCCTAGAGCTGGCATATCAGACGCTTTTGAGTCACCATGCTGGTGCTGGGAACTGAGCCCAGGTCCTCTGCAGGAACAGGAAGTGCTCTTGACTACTGGAGTCATCTCTCCAGCCTCTTAAGAGTCTGTTCAGCTAGGAAACAGCAGTGGAATTCATGGGTGACATTAGCAACCTTGTGATTCAGTATCTTCTCTCTAGCACCACTAATCTTGACTCAGCCTTTGGAGACATTTTATACCCGAACCATCGCATCAGCTTGAACAACCGGGTTTCTGTCTGCTTCCATGTAGACTATTCCTACTTTTCTTTGTCACCTGTCCGGAGGTGTGTCCTTCTCTGTTCCCTCCGTCTTCTCATCCCCAGATGCTCTGCTCGTCTCTCCCAACACAGTGTTCCAGTGCCTCCTGAACTTGTTAGTATGAGTTCAGATTCAGAATTTTTTTCTACCTTTTGGATTCAATCAAAGTTAGTTTTGTAATCTGTGTTTATTTTGTACTGTGTTTTGTCTGCAATTCTTCAGGTTGCCTTGTTTATTGTCCTTGAAATGAAAAATTTCAAAACAACCCCTTCAATAGGTTTTATCATTTGTATATGAAACTTGGTTCTTGGGAAGGCTCACAGCCTCCAGCCAGGTATGTGCCAATTTACCTCAGCACCATTTTGTGCACTTAGTCTATTCATCAACCCCTAGGTTGAATCCATTGTTTGGCTATTGTGTAGAGTGCCTTGATGAATAGAGCCTGGAAGTTATCTCTGAGCCCTTTGGGGATGCATTTGGGAGTGGTGTAGCTGGATCATATAGTAGCTCAATTTTAAGCTTTTTGAAGAATCTCCATCCTGATTTCTGTAGTGATGTCACTAATTTGTATTACTGCCAATAGTATAAGACTTCCTTTTTAATACTTCTCCACCAACATTTTATTGTTTGTTTTCCTACTGGTAGCCATTTTGATGGGGGAACTGAACTCTGGTCCTCTGTACGAGCAATAATTGCTCTTAATGGGTGAGCCATATCTCTAGTCCCATGTTAATTGTTTAGGTTATTTATACAAAGTAATAGGCTTAATTATTATGTATTAATATATGTATAAAATGCACTTCAATGATAGGAATTGAAGGAAGGGGAAGGAGGGAAGGGAGACAAGAGAAAGAAGAGGGAGGAGAAGACCAGATGGTATCCTAATCAGAGCAGAATTTTGACTCTGAGAGGAGGTGGCCACTTGCATTGATGTACCTATAATAAGCCCCAGGCTAATATGGGGGTATTGTTTCCTCTGCCATCATATTCATTCTAGCAGTATTAAAAGTTGGCTATTCTACCCTACTTGAATTAAGGGATTGTATTAAAATTTTCTTGGTCATTTCTTGAACTGGTGGCAACCCAGCATTTGGGAGGCTGAAGTCAGAGAATGGCCATGAATTCAGGGCCTGCCTGAGCTATATAACAGAACCTTATCTCAAGCAAATCAAAACAAAACAAAAACAAAACAAAAATTACCCAGTTTACTTTGTCCTCTGCAGAATGACACATAAAGCAAAGAAATCAAAGTGAATACTTGTAGAGAATTCATTTTAGATCATATAACCTAATAAGGTGATGAGCTAAGTTTTTCAGTTCAGTCCTAACAGGCTTCTTGCTTCTCATCTTCTCATGAATAATTCTGCTTTGTAAGACTTTACTTTGAGCCAAGGAGTTACAGACATGCTTTCAGTGTATTCTTCCCTCCCTTCTCCTTTTCCTCTTCCTCCCTATTCCTCTTCTTTCTCCTCTTCCTTGTTCTCCTGTTTCTCCTCCTCTTCTTTGCTCCTTTTCCTCCTCCCCATCCTTGTCTTCATCCTCCTGCTCCTTGTCCCCTTCTTTATCTAATGGAATTTCAGTTACATTAAGAAAAACAAGATTTGGGGATGGAGAGAGGGTTCAGCGATTAAGAGCACTGGAAGCTCTTCTAGAGGTCCTGAGTTCAATTCCTAGCAATCACATGGTGGTTCGCAGCCATCTGCAATGCGATCTTCTGCCCTCTTTTGGCCTTCAGGCATACACACAGGCACGACACTGTATACACAATAAATAAATAAATCTTAAAAAAAGAAAAATGTGGTGTACATTTCTATGTATGATATTGACAAGATATTCCAAGTGAGAGTGGACAACTTCTCTGTAGCATTTAGTATCTTTCAAGAACCAAAGCATTCTTAGTAAAAGGGAAATATTATACTTCATATAACAGGAGTTGGGGAAATGAGGGTGCAATTGATCTGAAAGGTAATCTTTTTCCTAAAGATTAGCTCCCTTAGTATCGTAAGGTACTCTACAAGCCACCAAGAAAGAAAAGTGATCAATCTTCCTATCCAAAGGTAAGGCCGATGAACAACAACAAAGACCAGCCTGGCTGTATATCTCCCTTGTTGTTCAATATTGCCACTTTTAAGTTGGGGGTAAAACAATAGCTGTCTAATTGGACTAAAGGCCTGCTCAATGAGAGGAAATTCATGACTGGTGCTATAATTCTACGTAATTGCACATGACTGCAGAGGTTGTGGACCCTAGAGGAGAACTGAGTCATTGCCATTTTCTGAGACCAGTACAGTTTCTAACTCAGTTCTAAATACATATCCTTATCCATAAATCAATTAAGTTCTCCCCTCTTAACAAAGAAGCTTCTTACTGAAGCACGTGGGACTATTTCAGGTATTGATAACTGGTCACAATGAGAGAATAAGCGACCATGGGTATTCAACCCCATTGTATACACCTACAATGAAACCCCTACACCCAAGGCTCGGGAAAAATCACAGAAATGGAGACAGGAGGACTGTAAGAGTCTGAAGACCACGATGTCTATTGTGAGATAGTATCTTTTTCCTGAACTTGACAGGGATGCTGTGGCCATAATAGCTCAAAAAATATGGTTGCCTAATCAGGACCAGGATAATGAACATACCAGCTAACATGCTACCATAGATGGGGGGAGGGGTTTCATAAAGTGCATTACCCCAGTGGCTGCTGAGAGAGGGGGAGTCATTGCTCCCCAGGAATGAGCCTTCTGATAGGTTGTTTAGTCTAAGTACTCAGTCTGGAACTATACATTAAATGGACTCAGTAGGATATTTGTGTGTGTGTGTGTGTGTGTGTGTGTGTCTGTGTGTGTCTGTGTGTGTGTGCATATAAAAGACAATTAAAGGTGAAGAGACCATGAATTTTATTGGAAGTGTAAGGTACATGGGAAGGTTTGGAGGGGAGAGAGGTGGGGTAAAAATGATTCAAATACAGAAGTCATATAGAATAAAAAAGAAACCATTTAACTAGAAAAGGGAGAATTCAAAAAATAATTAGTTATTTAGTAGCTTAGCTATTTAACTCATTTTACTGGCTAAAGGACTGACTGAAACACAGATGTAATTCAAGGGTGGTTAATATATTAACTGTTACTTTTAGATATTTGCCAATTTTTACCTTTTATAACTTTTTACTTCTTGTAGGGTTCTTTTCATTTTGTTTCTCTTAAACTTTTTTTGAGACACGTTCTTTCTGTGGAGCCTTGGAACTTTCTATGTAGACTAGGCTGCTGTGAAACTCACAGAGATCTAATTACCTCTGCCTCCCGAGCACTGGGATAAAAGGCTCCCAAGTCCTGGGATTAAAGGCATGAGCCACCACAGCCAATTAATACTGTTCTTTTGAGTGCAAAAGTATTTTTACTCACTTTTCCTAGTATATTAATTATAGTTTTTAAAAAAATCATATGCCTCTATAAGTAAAATTCATCAGTTTTAGCAATTCTGTCATTGCTACTTTACAGTCATTTTTCAAATTTAGTTTTGATTTCCTCTTTGATTGAGAACATTTTTAAGCGTGGATTTTAAAGATATTTGTGTTTTAGTTCATAATACTCCTAATTTGTTTTTGTAATTTGAAAGAACTATGTAGTATCCTTTCATTTTGGGGAATTACTGAAGCCATGTTTCTTTCTTTCTTTCTTTTTTTTTTAGTATGAAGTATGTTTTAAATATTTCTTCTCATCTTCTAGAATCTGACACACTTAAACAAAATTGTTTTCATAATGATACCCAGTCAGTTGTATCCATTATTTCTGGTCTCTTTGATCTATTATAGGCTGGAGGAGTGTGTTAATATCTTTTATTATGATTTTATTTCCATTTATTCCTGCAGTTTTTGCTGAGTGTCTGAGATTAAAATATAAAGATTCATTAGACATATTCTCTACTGTGAATTAATCTCTTTAGATTTACAAACTGCTTATCTTCTCCTTTATTTCTCCTTTTATCTAATGTAGCCTGATATTAATATCTGTCTGAATTCCTGCTTACTTTATGCTTAATTGTCTGGATATGTTATTGTCTTTGTTTATGTATGACTTTGCTTAGTCATTTTTTCTTAGATAAAATACTTTAGCTACAGTTTTTTGAAACAAGCAATGTGAACCAATCTTTCCTGTGCTTTTAAAAAAATTGTGAGTTTATCCATTTACTCTTTACTCTTTTAATTAATTTGTTTTATTTTGTTTATGTTCCCTGTTTTTCTGTTTTCTTTTTAGAGTCTTGTTTCTTGATTTTCATAATGTCATTGAGGTAATTCTTCAATTCTCCATGTTGCGAGGGTGGTTAAAGTCATCACAATATATTAAAGAATAAAACTATGATACTATCTCTTGATAAGAGGGTGTATACATAACCTATAAGCATGTGTATTCATATGTAGTATAACACAATGTTGATATATATATATATATGAAGATACTATATATCTGCATGTGAAGATGTGTGCATGTATATATATTTCATCTTTATAGCAACTTGCTTTGGCACACTTTTACTCAGGAATTTAAAAAACATCTGACATTCAGCAGCATCAAGAAACTCTCAATTCTGTCTTACAATTTGGAAGACCTGGCCTACACGATCTCTTAGCAAGCTTGTACTACCCTCACTTTCTTTTCTTGACATATTTTCTGGTCTGTATTTATTGATTCATTTATTCATTCATTTAATCAAATAAATCTTTTAAAAATGACTTTGCTCTTTTGAATCTGTTGAGAGGCAGTGAATAAATGAACAAAAATGTTTAATTTATATAAAATGAATCTTAAAAATATTTTGAATGCTGGAGATGAAACCCAGGACCTCAGGCATGCCAAGCTAGGCATTGAGTTACACTCCTAGCTCCAAATGGGCATCCAGAACACACTCATTTTGCTAAAGCAAGAAGTCTGATGATGAAAGGATATGTTAAATTTAGCAATTTCTGCCTTGAAAGGATGGTGGTTAAAAGAGAAACAACTTATTAAACTAGAGAAGATAATAAAGTGTCTGTGGAGTGTTCAGTCATCAATGGAATATCTATTTTGCATCCATCCCTCCAAGACTCAGAGATGAGGGTGGAATAGTTGTAAGAGCAGTGGTTGGGACAGACCAGAGTGAAACAATGTCTTCTGGACACAGCATGATTGCTGTACTCATAAACTCACAGCTGCTTTGGTCAATGATCATAGTTATCATTCTAGCATGTAGGGCAGGGGACTATGGGTTCTCAGCTCTACCTGGGAAGCTACTGGCAGGTAATGGTTTCTGAGAGAGAGTTAGCTGTCTTTAAGTGTAGCCCTTGGTAAGTTAAGCATGCTCTCAGGGATTGCCCAACATTTATGAGTATATAGCACAAATTGAATTAAGTGATTTTTGTTGTTGTTGTTGTTGCTTGAAACAGGATCTCTCCGTGTTTCTCTGGCTGTCGTACAGCTCTCTCTGTAGACCAGGCTGGCCTCAAACTCAGAGATTTAACTGCTTCTGCTTACCGAGTTCTGAGACATAAAAAGAAGAGAGGACATGAAGTAGGGAAGGGTGGATCTGGGAAGAGTTAAATATAAATTAAAATACATTGTATGTGCATATGAAAGACTCAAAGAGTTTATGCCTGTGTATATTTACATATGAATCAATAAGCTCCCCTCTGAGGCCTCTGCATCAACCCTTGCATCAACTTCCTTGTACATCTGGAACCTGGAGGCAGGTTCCCATGCCTGCAGGGCATGTAGTTCCCATGCTGACTTCCTTTGGTAATGAACAGTGATATGGAAGTGTAGGCCAATAAACCATTTTCTCGCCAACTTGCTTTTTGGTGGTCATGATGTTTCATCACAGCCAGAGAAATTCTAAGACACTAATTCTTTTATTTAAAGGGTTACCCATTTAGAAAACAACTTTCATGATCCTCCTTGCTTGTTATTCATAAACCATTCATTTGTTCTGATATTTGGCACTGGCATCACATTCCAGTGACTTTACTGTTTCAATGTTCGGCCCCTCACACCTGTAATATGGGAAGGTTATGAGAATAAATAATTTTGAATGCCATATAGAAATAAAAAGGGAAAATTAAGTGCCCAGACACATATTTCTGGTGAAATGATGCTGCAGAGTCATCAGTCATGGGTTTGTGTTCCCAAATATCAGAAAAAATACATGGAAATGCATAAACTGGAGCCACAGGAGCAGATTTATTTAAGAACCCAGGTACCTGCCAGTTTGCTCTAAGTCTTCTGGCTTCAGAGGACAGACTAGGTTACACAGGGCAGCAGCAAGGAAGATTTAATTTCAGATTGATGTTTTCTTCTCAGATATCCTGTTCTTCCATCCCTTGAGTCAGGCTCACCAATTCCACATCCCAAAACCAAATATCTCTGCACACACCTATCTCCTGATCCAAACGAATTACATGTACATACACCTCACTTCAGGGCACAGAGAACCCATGCATGCATATTGTGTATCCTTTTTATAGACTTTTCCTGGTTAGACACTATACTGGCCCAAGCCTGGAAGTCTACACTCATTTCTAGAGATACAATACAGCTGTACTCTTATAATCCTCTTAGAGCTTTTTCAGAACTTTCTGTATCAAGTTATCATACCTAATTTTAGATCTCCTTTTCTACAAATAAAGTGTGTTAAAATGTTTGACTCTATAACTTTTCATATGGATAGATGGTTTTGCTTTTTTAATCTATAAATGTTCCTGGTGTGTCCTAAGGTGCATATATATTTCTCTTTATAAGAAAATGCAAAACTGTTTTCCAAATTTCTATATAAGTTTTAGCTCCCCTCCCCCTAAGTATTTGATAATATCACATCCTTCATGTTCTCAGCAGTACTTCATATGTCAGCTGCCTTAATTTTTGGCATTTTGCTGGATATATAGTTATTTCTGTGAACTTTTTAAACTAAAAAGTTTATTTTTAGTTGGTTGTATCTGGGGAAGTATAAATTAGTTCCTATTTAAAAATATTTTTTATCCAAGCGTATATTCTTTTCAAAACTAATTCAGAAAATTTAAAAAACTTTGTGAAATATTTATTTATTTATTTTTTAAAATATTTATTTATTTATTATGTATACAATATTCTGTCTCTATGTATGCCTGCAGGCCAGAAAAGGGCACCCAGACCCCATTACAGATGGTTGTGAGCCACCATGTGGTTGCTGGGAATTGAACTCAGGACCCTTGGAAGAGCAGGCAGTGCTCTTAACCTCTGAGCCATCTCTCCAGCCCCTGAAATATTTATTTTTTAAAGCTCATAATTTTCCGTGTGATATATTGATTTTTATCTGCTCATTATTTCATAAACACTTGTTAAGCACTTATTATCTGTTGAACTCTGGATTGAACAAGGCACTGGCTATCCAAAAACAAATATTATTCTTGTATGTGTGAACTTTGAAGTTCAGAGGATAGAGCAAATAAATTAGATCTGTTAAGAAATTATGGCAGAAAGAGGAATTGGTTCAGTGGCTATTCTAATTGGCACACAAAGGAAAAAGAAGAAATGCAGACATTAAATTATTTCAATATTGAGAAACACAGAAAAGGGAGACCAAGCAAAATATGTGAGAGGTAAAATTTTAAAGTTTTCTTTTTCAGCTATTCATTTGACAGGATTCCACCAAATAATCCAATCAATAAGAACAGGAGTAAACTGAACACGGTGCTCAATATAAAAACCCAATACACCCATGATAAAAATTCAACACCCTTTAGTCATCAGGGAATAAAAATGAAAACTACTTTGAGGTTCCATTACATTCCAGCTAGAATGCTTACCATCAACACACACACACACACACACACACACACACACACACCAACAACAACTGCTGACAAGGATGTCAGAAAACAGAAACAAAACAACTCTTATTTCCTGGTTGTAGGAAAGTAGGTTGGTCCAACTTCTGGAGAAATTACTATGTAGCTTCCCCAGAAACCTTAATGTCTAAGTATACCATGGTCCAGCGGCAGCACTCCTGGCATACACATGAAGGGATCCAGGTCAGCACAAGATGGAAGTAACTAAATACTCTTGTTTATGCAGCATTATTCATCACTTTACGGAATCAGCCTAGTGTATGTGGTGGTTTCCATGAGAAAAGCCCTCCATTGGCTCATTTGAACACTCCAGGCTGTGGTGCTGTTTGGAGAGGTTTAGGTGATGGCCTTGCTGGAGGAAGTGTCATTGGAGATAAACTTTGAGATTAAAAGCCTAACACCATTTCCTGTGTGTGTGGCTGGAAATGCAATCTCTCAGTATCTTGCTCCTGTCGCCATGCCTGCTGCTTGTTGCCATGCCTCTCTACCCGGATGGACTCATCCCTCTGGAGTCATAAGACAAAATGAACTCTTCTAAAAGTTGCTTTTGATCATGGCATTTTTATAACAGCAACAGAAAAGTAGCTAATACAGGGTACTCCAAATTGAGTATAGAAGGAAAATGAGGTACATGTTCACAACAGACAATCGTTCAGACATTCAGAAAATGAAGTTATGTCATTTGTAGGCAAATAAATAGATGGAACCAGAGATCACCATTTTATGCAAAACAAACAAGACTTAGGAAGACACATATTGCATGTTTTCTTTCATAAGCAAAATCTTCATTACAAATAAACAAGCTTGAGTAAAGTAGACTATTTGTGAAGGTAAAGTGATCTAGTGGGAAGACTGTTGAGGTAGTGAGTATGATAAATAAAGACCTCTTGAAATGTCTACACAAGAAGGCTGTGATTAAATCTACTGTTTTGAATGAAGAATATGGAGCAAGAAAGGAAAGAACTCAGGTTGGAGGTGGCTCAACGGTTAAGAGCAGTGGCTGCTTTTCTAGAGGACCAGGGTTCAATTCCCAGCACCCACATGGCAGCACATAGCTGTCTGTGATTCCAGTTCCAAGGGATCCAACAGCCTCACACCGACATACATTCAGGCAAAAGACCAATGTACATAAAATAAATATAACTAAATTTAAAAAAAAATAAAAAAGAGAAAGAGTTCTGAAATTGTAAGAAATATATAAGGAAGAAAATTTAGATTTCAAGAGAAGATTCTTAAAGCAAGGCAATCAGGTATAAATATGCTGTTAGGTTCACAGTCTTGAGACTGACATGAAACCTGGGGCTTTGGACAAGAGAGTCTAGAGATGATGTTACTATAGATTCATTATTCGGATAAAGGTGAAAAACTTCTATCAGGCAATAAACTGGAAAAGGTAATGATTATTTAAGACGTAATTCTCAAAGCGGCTTTAGGTCTTTCCTGTTTTTTACTAATTTTATCTTTACTTTAGTCACACTTGTAATATCAGTTTGACATTTGTCATTATTCTTAGCTATGTGTTGTTATATCTACTTTGACAGTTTTTATTTTTTTAATACAACTATAACAATGGAAGGAGTCCATTTACCATACAAGAGAGATAGGATTTAAGTATCTACTAAGGAACTGTGGGAAAATAATATCAGAATGAAATTCTGTCATTAGATCTTTGCTGTCGCTAGATCAAGTTGGCACTGTTAAAATTCAGTTCCTTCTTTAAGTCATCCTTATCCTTTGAATCTTTTAAAAGAAAGATTAATTAATTTTTGTATATGTGTGTGATCCTGCAGGAATCTGCAAGGGCCAGAATAGAGTGTTGGATGGCCTGACAGTGGAGTTACAGACGGTGGTGAGCTGCCATGTGGTGCTGGGAAACAAAGTTAGGATCTCGACAAGGATAAAAAGAGCTCTTAACTGTTGAGCCATCCTTTCTGTCTGTCGTCTCTCGAATCTTACTCTCTGCATCAGCCATTGGCTCATTTCAAATGAAACCTTTGCTCTGCCCTTGGATTTAGTATTTCCCTATTTTCTCTCTAAACCTAAATTTTTCTATATAATATATACTAACCCAGCAGTCTTTAGTATGCCTTTGGGATGTGTGGGTAATACTATGCACGAGGATGCTATTAGTCACTGATTTATGGAAGTAAAGGGATGCCTACATCTCTTAATGCAAACAAGGAGTCAGAGAGTTTGCTGTCCAGAAAGAAAAGGAGAAATACAGTTAGCGCTTTTATGTGTGCGAGTTCTTCACTGGTGTATTTAACAAAGCGTGGATCAAAAGGAATTTAAAGAAAATGTTGTGTCTATATGGAGTTATAGAATTTTAGGTCATTATTTTCCCCGAAATATAGTGCAAAGCTATTTACACAGTATTCACGAATTGTTTAGTGTGATAAGTGGTCTACGGATGATTTAAAGCAAGAGCAGGACATGCATAGGTTATATGCAAATTCAGCGTGAGTAACCAGAGAACTTGTAGAATTTTATGTTCTCAGGAGGTTCTCAAAAATTTCCCCCAATAAGTACAGACTATCACATCTCAGTGCTGAGTGCAAGTGGCTTCTGTTCCCCAGAAAGAGGTAGCACAAATTTATTGATTAAATATGTATGCCATGTCTTTGTACAAACACAGAGCCATAAGGCTAAATCTCAAGAAATTGCTATTTTAGTAGGTCAAACATGATGAAGTAGCAACAATTTAATAGAATTCAACATAATATTTCCTTTATGAATGAGGAAACAAGAGTAGGAAGGTTTGTTATTTTAGAAGTCATACAATACAAGGGGGTATATTAAGCTCTATAGTATGCTAGTTTAAATTGTTTTAAAATCCCAAAGTGACATTATAGAAGAAATATTTTGTATATAATTTGGGTCTTGTTTTAGGTTTAGTACTGCTGTGATGTATCATCATGAGTACAGCAACTTGGGAATGAAAGGGTTTATTTGGTTTATGCTTCCACATCACTGTTCATCATTAAAGGAAGTTAGGACAGGAACCCCGAGGTAGAAGGTGCTGCAGAAACTTTGGGGGTGTGATGCTTACTGGCTTGCTTCTCATGGCTTGGTCAACCTTCCTAGTTATAGGACCCAGGACCACCATCCCAGATATGGCCCCATGTACAATGGGTTGGGTCTTCCCCCATCAATCATCAAATTAAGAAAATACCGTATAGGCTTGTCTGCAGCCTGATCCTATCGAGGCATTTTCTCAGTTGAGACTCTGTCTTCTCTGATGACTTAAGCTTGTGTCAGGTTGACATTAAACTAGCCAGCACAGGTCTAATGAGGCTTTTTATCCTTTCATAACAGCTCATTATTGAAGATAGATTTAGAAAAGGGAAAATGGGTGTCAATTCCAACACAGTAAAGTGTTCGTATGGACGTTCCATCCCAAGCTTCAGTCCAGACTCCACCCCTGAGAAAGCCCACCAAATGATGACCCCTCCCTTGAGATGCTCAAGACCACTCCCACAGGGTATTTAAACAGCAACCTAGAGAACAAACACATCTTCCTTCTCCAGCTCCTCTCTGGGGGACTGGAAGGCCACTGGGAGCATTGGTATCCATTAAACCTGGGCTTTTTCTAATTAGGTTTGATTTGGTCTCATTTGGATTATCATGCTGCAGGACCTGGCTCCTCCTTCTCAGCCCCCTTCCCTGTTTCTCTCACTGTTTGCTGTTTGTCTGTGTTCCTGGCATGTGATCTGGTCGCACTGGGATTCTCCCTGCAACAGATCCATTCCCCCTGTCCTCCCACTCTGAGCTATATATGTATTCTGTCCTTACCCTCAATGGGACCACCTGTGTGCATGCCTGGCTTCTATAGCCTACTCCAAAATTTTAAGTTGGCCAGCTGACACAGTTTCCTGAAAAATGTTTTGTCTGTCTGTTAATATATATGTGTAAATAATGTGGCCACAGTATATTTGTTTTATGTCTGTGTGTATGAATGCTTGTTTTAAGATCTGTAAAACTTGTAGCTATGGATTATAACAGCTCTGGAAAAATTAAGACATGTGGATAGCTGATATTTTTGGTTGAGGTCAAAACAGAAACCTCAGCACCATCTTTGGTAATAGTACTCATGTGTGCTGTAGACCAAGGAGATATTCTGCCTCTAATATACTTTGGGTAACTAAAATATTCCTCCTAATATTCTTGTCTATGCTAACATTGGTAAGCTGGAACTGACTGGGTAAACTACATGTCTAAATTTAACTTATATGTCTGATTTAGATATACCAGACAAGTAATAATATACTGATTCTCAAGTGTCTTTACAGATCTAAAAGTATGGCATTTAACAAAAGAGTTTCTTAAAACAGAGAGACATACCAGCTCCTGCAGCATCCTATAGCTCTTCCAAGAAGATGCATGGTTGTGAAAGACCTTCTGCCTAGAGGCTTGCCTTTGGATATGGCAAAGTTACCCACACGGCAAAAAAACTGCCTTTTACCTCATCAGCTTCCTGTATACTATGCCAATACAGGTACACCAAACCTTACCCCCACAAGAAAATCTGTCAGGCCTCTTGGACTTATCAGCTAAGTGCAAGTACCATTTCTGAGACTGGTGCTCACCAAAGACTATGGAAAGACTTAGGATTGTCTGCATAGCCAAAGAAATATTGTTTCACTTCTGCTCATTTACTTATCCCTCTTAGATCTATCTGATGGCATTTGGTGACTTAAGGTACTGGTAGCTCATTTGTTAAGTTTCCTGCTGAAAATACAGACTGGTCTACCTCACTCACAGGCTTCATAGTCTAAAATTAAAAGGTTTGAGTTGTATCTTCAGAGGTACAGAATTTCTAGTTTTCTTTAATTGTCTTCTAAAATGTTCATGTCTTTTCCCATAAAGCCATAATCTTTTGCTATGACACCAAGAAATAAGTCTGTTCAGCTATATTATAGAGACCTGCAGGTTCCTGGGAAAAGTTCTGCTGCTGTATCAAGAAATCTGGTTTGGTAAAAACTAACATCTCCAGAGCTTGTTTTGACCCCACCATTTTCAAGTGTATTTTACAGGTCACTCCTGCCTGGGCCAACACCAACCTGTGAAGGGTTTTCCAGTTAATGCCAAGACCTGCACCAGCTCCTGGGACTTCACCATTGGTACCACCTCTCCAGGCTTAAGTGGGCTATCCAGCAACTAAAATCAGGTTTTATCTTCTTTCATCTTGCTCATTCACCCTTGCCTCTCCTGTGCAACCAGGGCACTTCTCCATCTCATTCTTTCTGGCAGTTAATCTCCCTTCCCATGGCTAGCCCCATTGATAGGGCTAGTAATAACAATCTATTTTTTTCTCCTAGCAACTTTCCTTCTCATCTCCCTCAAGGAACAGATGCCTGAGGTCTGTCTCCAGGATGACAGTTAACCATAATTGGATGCCTCTCCAGTCATACCTCCCACTGAGCATGATCCCACCAACTCCCTACTCTCCCCTTCCCCACATTGTCCCATGCCTGCAGGAAGTAGCCAGACTTGAGCCGGCACCCCTATACCCAAAGAGTCTGGAATGTTTGGTTGGAAGTGTCACTTCAGACCCTGGCATCCACATACCCAAAGAGTCTGGAACGTTTGGGTTAAGACCACACCACAGCCTCTGGCATCCATATATCCAAAGAGTCTGGAATGTTCAAGTGGAAGTTCTGTTCCAAGTTTTCTCCCCTGGGAGTTGCCTCAATCCAGACTCCACCCCTAGGAAAGCCTGTCAAATGATAACTCCTCCCCATAGATGCTCAAGACCACTCCCACAGGGTATTTAAACAGCAACCTGGAGAACAAATACATGGTTTTCTGGCCTTCTGTCTTCCCTCCCCATCTCCTCTCTGGGGAGCTGAAAGGAGTGTTGGTATTCATTAAACCTGGGCTTTTTCTAATTCAGTTGGGTAGGTCTGATTCAGATCACTGCATTGGCTTTGAGATTTATCAGGGTTTAGGAATTTATCAGAAAGATTTTTATAATTCAATATTTTTTGCTAGATTAAATAACAAAGGGTTTATACTTTATACATATAATTGCCTTATTTTCCTTTTTATGTGATTTTTAGATTTAAATATTAGTTGCTATAAATTTGTCAGCAAGAATTATTCTCCCTCTCTAGGTATTTAAAAGAAATGACCCTCAAAGGGAGTGGCACTATTATGAACTGTGGCCTTTTTGGAGTAGGTATGGTGTTGTTGGAGGAAGTGTGTCACTGTGGGGATGGCCTTTGAGGTATCCTATGTTCAAGCTACACCCAGTGAAGCAGTCTACTTCCTGTTGCCTACAGATCAAGATGTACCTCCTTCTCTACTCTCAGTTTCTTCTCCAATACCATGTCTGCCTGCAGCTAATCATGTCAAATCATGGTGACAATGGACTAAACCTCTGAAAATTTAAACTACCCAGTTAAATGTTTTCCTTTATAAGAGTTGTTGTGGTCTTGGTGTCTCTTCACAGCAATAGAAATCCTAAGATATCTTCCCTCCCTCCCTCCCTTCCTCTCTTCTTTCCTTTCTCTCTTCTCCCCTATCTCTTTTCTGTCCTTTCTTCCCTCTTTTCTTCCTTCCCTTCTATTTCTTATCAATCTCTCCCTTACTTCATTCTACTTAAGGTATATGTTCAAAGCATTCTTTGGTTAATAGTTTGCTTATATATTTAGAGTGAGCACATTTAAATTTAGGGCTATAACTTTAAGCCTTCCTTTGATTAGATCCTATGGGAACTGCTGTGAAGTGTTTTGTTTACAGTTCTTAAGCAGTATGTTATTAATTCAATTTTCTCTTGACCAAGTTACTATGTAGAAAAGTAAAAGTACTTTGAAATTTCCCAGTGAATTGTGCTTGATCTTTGCTTAAACTCCTACAAATAATTAAAACATTCTACAAGCTATAGTTAGAATTTATAAAGTGCTGTATGTCTATAAATATTGTGTTGACAGATAAAAACCAAACCCCATTATGCTTAAGTATTATGTAACGCCATTAGGTAAATATTTTCATCTTTCCTATACATATACTTATTTTTGTAAAATTGTAAAAATACCATAGGTTTTTAACATGCTTTAAAATAGTCACATGCTTTGTCTTAATTTACTTTTATAATTGCTATGAAAATGTAAGGAGTTATCCATTTATCATTTTATGCCCCTAGCACTTTACACATTGCTCCATAGTGTTTGCAATGACTAATTCTATTGGTATAATGATATCCTAATGATTAAATGTGCTGAAACTTCAGTTATTTTATCATTGGGAATTTAATTTTTTTCTATTTGTAGCTATAATAAATAATGTTGAGTTGAATTTATAACATTTTCCCTGTTTTGGAGTTTTTCCTTAAGGCAGATTTACATAAATGGGGATCTGGCACAGAAAGTATGAAATATTTTTATGACTCTTAATATAATGCCAAATCACTTTCCTAAAGTGTTGGAGCATTTAAAAATGCAATCAGAAATGTGAGAGTACCATTTCTTTATTCCCTTGCCAGCATGAGATATTATCATTTAAAATATCTTTTCCTAATTGAAGAGATTTGAAAGGGGAATGTACTTTAATTTGCATTTGCTTTCATGTTTTATAAATGTGTTTATGTGTTTCACTTTCTATTTTTTGAGCTATTTCCCTCCTCTTTTGTCAATTTTATACATTCATCTGGCATAATATACATCACTTTATCTAACTTTAATATGTTATTAGTAAAACACATGCTCTTATTTATTTCCTTCCAGTAAAATTTCTTATAAGTTCATTAACCAAAGCAATGAGGGCAGGGCATGGACAGATGGCTCAGAGGTTGAGGATTTGATACTCTTGCAGAGGACCCAAGTTTGGTTTCCAATGCCCACATGACTGATCACAGGCACTATCTTCAGAGGATCCAGAATCCTCTCCTGGTCTCTGCCAGCATTTGAATTCACATGTACATACCTATATATAGATATCCACATAAACACACATAAGTAAAAGACCATAAAGGCAATATTTGTTGTTAATTATATCTTAGTGTTACTATTGCTGTTATAACACACATGATCAAAGGCAACTTGGGGAAGCATGGGTTTACTTGGCTTACACTTCTATATCATTGTTTATTATTGAAGGAACTCAAACAGAGTAGGAATCTGAAGGTGGGAGCTGATACAGAGGCCATGAAGGGGTGCTGCTTACTGGCTTGCTTTTCATGGCATGCTCAGCTTGCTTTCCTATAGAACCTACTACCACTAGCTTAGGGAAGCCACCATCCGCAATGGGCTGGGCCTTCCTCCATCAACCACTATTAAGAGAATGTCCTGCAGGCTTGTCTGCAGACTAACATTATGGAGGCATTTTCTCTATTAAGGCTCCCTCATCTCAGATGACTCTAGCTTGTGTCAAGTTGACATAAAGTCAGCATACTATGCAATGCAATGTAGATTTTAGAAAATGTATTCACTGTGACTTACAATCCATTCAGTTAAATATGTTCATGTATTGTATTGTTATTAAACTCATAATACATGAAAAACTATAATTAGTCTCCAAAATAGCCAGAAAAATAGAAAAATTGCTAAAAGAACCAGTAGCTATAACCCAACTATAGTCTGCCATTGTAAAGTTTGTACTTATACTTTTTAAAGGCAGGATCTACCCAGCTATATAGCCCCAGGTGGGCCATCAACTTGGGATCTTCCTACTTAAACCTTTTAGTTCTGAGGTTATGGGTATATATGACCATGTTTGGCTCTCATTTTTTTTAGTTTTTTTTAAAATTGTTTTTGTGGTTAGATTTATGTTGAGGTCTTAATCCATTTGGACTTGAGTTTTGTGCAGGGTGACAGATAAGGGTCTAATTTCATTCTCCTACACGTTGACATCCAGTTATGCCAGCACCATTTGTTGAAGATGCTTTCATTCTTCCATTGTATAATTTTAGCCCCTTTGTCAAATATGAGGTGTTCATATGTTTGTGGATTAATATCCGGATCTTCTGTTCG
>PVIU01023500.1:0-27333 GCA_004026605.1 Ondatra zibethicus
CCACTTCACACGAATTCAGTATTTGTGGGAAGTGGTTGGGTTGACTGAGAAAGTAATTGTTTAATAGTCTTTGACTTTAGTCAATTTGAATTTTAAAAGTCCCACGTAGCTCTACTTCTTGTACAGCTTTTGTGTTGTAACGGAGTAAACAGAACTGAAATGAGGCAGAGGCCTTCAAGATGAAGCCGGACCAATGAGAGCTACACCTTTTTTTGCACCTTGTATGCTGGGCGTGGTTACTAAGCATCTAACATGCTTAACTTAATCTTCATGACAGCTCCATAAAGCTGGGAATCTTTATATCTCCAGCTTGCAGAGATGAGAAACAATTACACAAGAGGCGTTAATGAACGCCAGCGATAAACGCCAGCCATCTGACTTTGCCTGGGAGGGACAGTGTATAGACTCTAGTAGTGTACAAATGACTCGGGGTCAAAGGAGAGGGGAAGCCAAGGTCTGGGAAGAACTAATAGAATATGACAAATGAGAAACTGACAAGCCTACAATCACATCATCACCAAGAACATTTTTCATTCCTTATTAAGCTCCCAGAAAGATTAAGGTGACATTATAGTCTATAGTCACATACAAAAAAAAAATGTTTTTAGAACAACGCTCTCTTAGAGAAGCAAGTCACTCTATTTTCAGAGGAGCAATAGATAACAGCCCAATGGTAGCACAATAGATAAGCCTGTTACAGGCTGAAGAAAGAGAGCATGGGGAGAGGGCTTGGCAGAATTCACACGCAAATAATGAGCTCATCATCAGGCAGCATTTCAAGGCTTACAATAGCGAGTTTTCTCCACATTTACTATGCAGTGTTGGGGAATACATCTCCAAATTTTAAAATGGAAATGAACCTAAGACATAGTTTTGATCATTTTCTTATTTTATAAATCAAAGTATAATGTTTCTAAAAGATTTTCAGGATAACTAGAGCACATTAGAAAAGCCTATTGGATCACTGGGAATTTTAGTAAGGTATAACAGTAGTATTGATATTTGTGTTCTTCTACAAGTTGTGTGTCAGAGCTCCATGCTGAAGTTCTAACAAATGGAATGTTACAGTATCTGGAGTAGAGGAATGCATGGGAGGCAAAGGCAACGGATAAGACAAAGCTATCAAAATGTTGACAGCTAATGACACCCACTGTCACAAACATTCCCTCTCTACTGCACAAATCTGAAATTTTCAATACACTTTTAATTATAGGTCAAAACAACATGAAGAGTTTACAAAAAAAAAAAACAAAACAGTGCATGTGCTTATACGTTTCACAACTTTCCAACAAGAGAAGCAGAGATGCCAAGGTATCACCTAGCGCCTGCTCTGCTGGTGAAGAGTTTCAAATGCAGCAATACTATCCTTGGATAGGACTTGGGAAGCAGACACTCTCGCCCATGACTGAGCAACAGGGCAGCATACTGTGTCTTTGCAGTCAAAGATGTGTTCAAGTCCTAACCCACAGCACCTGTGAATGTCAGAGAACTAGAAATAAGTTAGTTGCAAGTGTTAGCAAAGGTGAGGTCATGATGGATTCTGCTGGGACCTACCTCAATTACTGACCCCCTCAGGGGGAAGGTAAATTTGGGCACAGGCATGAACAGAACACCACATGAGGAAGGAGGCAGAGGGTTCCAATCACAAACCAAGGACACTTCAGAAACCACCAGAATTGAAGAAGAGTCAGGAATGGGTCTTCCCTCCCTAGGGTCTTTGACAAGAGTGAGGCCCTGTCAAGAGCTAGACTTCAGACTTTCTGCTCTCAATAAAAGGATAAATTTCTGTTGCATTAAAACAGAGGTGCATAAACTTTTCCCATCTATGACCCCTTTTCATCCAGGAAATATTTGCATGATCCTGAATATATATATGCATGTGTATATGCATGCATATTTATGTATTTGTATGTATATATGTATTTGTATGTATATATGTATTTGTATATGTATGTGTACATGTGTGTTTGTATATGTATGTATATATGTATATGTATGCATATATGTGTGTATAGACATATTTGAATATATATGGGTATATGTGTGTATATGTTATGTGAATATGTATGTGTATATATATTGCTTTATGTATTTGTATGCATATATATGTATGCATGCATGGGTATGTGTATACATGTATGATTATATGTATGCATATGTATGCATATATAGTGTTTGTATATGTATTCATATATGTATGTATATGTGTATCTATATATGTGTTTGTGTATAGATGCATTTGTATATGTATTGTACATAATAGTGTATATATATACATATTTATGTGTTTGTATGTGTATATATGTGGGTATGTGTATGTGCATATATGTATTTGTTTATGTGTGTATATGTGTATTTGTATGTATATATGTGGATATGTATGTATATTTTTGTATTTGTATGTGTATTTGTGTATGTACTTGTGTGTGTTATATGTATTTGTATATGTACATGTATATATGTATGTGTTTATGTATTTGTATGTGCATATGTATGTATATATGTGTGTTTTTATGTTTTGTATGTGTATATATGTTTATATATATGTATATATGTATTTGTATATGTATGGTAGACAAATAAAACATTTATTGTTAAACAAATTTATTTTGAGACAATTCTGCCATATACAAATAATTTTACTATTTATTAAAGACAAAAATTAATTTGCATACTAATGAGATAGATATTTAATTTTATATAAAGAATTAAATATTTGCTGAATAGATGATAGTACAGGACATAGGACATTTTTAATGTTTTAGTAATTAGTATTTTGATTTTATAATCATAAATGCTAAGAATACCATTCCATATAAATAGATAATGTGAAGTGGAAGGAGTATACCTAGGACTACTTGAGAAGCTGTTAGAAATTCTGTTCTAACCACAAGCTAAAATTCATTTAACAATATTTTTATTAAATTCACCAGCAGTTCAATCGTA
Organism: Ondatra zibethicus; assembly: GCA_004026605.1. Classification (NCBI taxonomy): domain Eukaryota; kingdom Metazoa; phylum Chordata; class Mammalia; order Rodentia; family Cricetidae; genus Ondatra; species Ondatra zibethicus. The sequence continues at coordinate 2,947 of PVIU01023500.1, forward strand.
AAATCATACATTCTAACACAAGGGTTACAAATTTGATCTCTATATGCTGAAGTGTGGTGGAAGGAAAATATTTTCTCTTTTTCATAATTAAGCCATTATGTTTCTGCAAGGGCAGAGAGCTGTGTGTGTGTAGTGAAAAGCACTACAATTCATGTTATACAATAGTCTTACATCTGAACTGTGTTCATTGGCGTCACAAAGCATTTGAAGCGCTCATACTTCTTGCACAGAATCAAGGCTGCTGGGAAGCTTCTTGATGCACCATAGTCAAAACCTGGCAGGAACACTTTGAATCCAGTACACACTCGATTCTGAGTTTAGGGTCAGTGCATATTCAGACACCTTTACTGCTGCCAAATTCTTCATGACCCCCAAATTCATTTATGAGTTGTTGTGACCCCATTATAAGAAGCTAGACTTGAAATTACCAAGCTTGTACTAATCTGTTATTAAAGTCCTAAGAAAATTATATACTCCCTAAAGTAGAATTTGGTAATATCTAACAAAATACATGCATTTTTTATCCAAAAATCCAACAGATAGGAATTTAGCTGCAAAAGAGAAAGAATAAAGAAGAAAAGGAAGGAAGGAAAGTAGAGATATGTCTAATATTGTGCTATTTGGACTGATGAGAAGGTTCAGTTGGTAAAGTATTTGCCACACCAGTACAAGTACCTAAGTTTAGAGTCCCAGTACCCATGTAAAAGCAGGAAGAAGTGGCATTCATCTGTAGCCCCAGCACTGGTAGAGGGGAACAGATGAGGAAAGATAGGCAGAACTCTGGACTTGCCATCCAGTAAGTCTAGCTTAATCAGTGAGCTCTGGGTTCACTGAGAGACATATCCCCAAAAATAAGATGGAGTGACTGAGGAAGACATCCAACATTGACCTCTAGCCTCCATATACACACATGAACATATATATGTGCACACATATACACTACACACATGCACAAACACAAAGTAGAATAATAAATAAGAATAAAGGTGTGATATTTATTTTTAAGTTATATTCATCAAACTTGGAAAACAGCTTAAATATCCATCCACAGAAAATAGATGAGACCTTACACAAATGGCTATGTGTAGCCCTCACCTCTCCTTGAAGAAGGCTCTCTTTGTAGCAAATGTCATTACAGAAGAACCACAACTGGACAAAATATAAAAAACAACCAATCACTGGGTGCCCAGCCCCAGCTGATGACTCTACAATGCAACCCAAGCACCTAAATATCTAGGAATATCATGGAACAGGGGGCCAGAAAAAATTACATGAGCCAGAGGAGTGGAAAATCTGATGTGAGACTGTTCATATTACAAATGATGGAGAAGACACGCCCATGATACAATTTGGCTGCCTAATGAGTTCTGAACAATGAGAACACCAATAAGCAGGGTAACATGGAAGGGTTAAATCTCAGAGGACCCAGGCAACTAATGACTGCTAAGAGAGGGAGAATTAGTCTTCTCCAGGAATGAGCCTATAATTGGTTATCTAATACCATGCAGACACCCCTGAAGTCATGTGCACAGAAGCCACACCAGACTAGCAGAATTTACTTAAGTATTTATGTATACATTAATCAAAGAAGAAGAGGACACGAATTTGAGACATATTAAGGGGGCATTGGAAAGGGTAAAAGAAGACACTCGAGGGGTTAGGGGAATAAAGGGAAAGGACAAAATTATATAACTATTTTATTTAAATCTACTTTTAATTTTAAAATAAATAGATTAAATTGTAGTATATGTATACAAAGGAAAAATTTAAACGATTCAGTAGCTCTATTTTTTAAGTGAAACTCTCTGTGAAATAATGTTGTTTACTTTAAATTTAATCGTTTTTTGAGACTTTAATACATGAATACTGTATTTACATTATTTCCATCCATCCTTATTTCCCCCTGCAATTCTTCATGTGTCCTCAACACTCACTCAATCATTGACCACATCCTCTTTAATTATTATTATTACATACCTGCACCTATATTTGTATATATATAAACCTGCTGAATTCGTTTAGTGTTACTCCTAAGTACATAGGTTCAGAGCTTATCCTTTGGAACTGGATAATCTGGGGTCTTGTCCCTGGAGAAAACTGATGCTTTCCTTTCTCAGCAGTCATTAATTGCCTGTAGCTCTTCATCGAGGAGTGGAGTGTTATGAGACTTCCATACTGACATTGGCATGTCAACTGGTATTATCATTATTCATGTCTCATTTAAGTGACCATATTGTTGAGATTTTATGAGTACAGATTACCTATCATATATAGAAGACACCAACAGCAAACATCCTGGTGCTCTGGCTCTTACAATCTTTCAGCCCCCTCTTCTGTGATGTTCCCTGAGCCATAGGAGTAGGAGTTGTGTTCTAGATGAATCAATGGGGGATCAGTACCCCACTGTAGTAAGAGGAGAGCAGGCTGCTTGTCGTCCCAGCCACCCTTGGCTGTGTCCCACCTCCCTGCTCCCGGTGCCCAGCTATCTTATAGCCGAAATAATTACACAGAAACTGTATTCATTTAATTACTGCCTGGCCCATTACATTTAGCCTCTTGACTAACTCTCACATCTTGATTCAACCCATTTTTAATAATCTGTGTGTCATCACGAGGTCGTGGCTTACCGGGAAATATTCAGCGTGTCTGACTTGGCAGCTTCATGGTGATGGCTCTCTGTCTCTGTCTTCTTCCCAGCATTCTGTTCTCTTTTCTCTGCCTACCTGATTTCTGCCCTATCAAAAGGTCAAGGCAGTGTCTTTATTTAACCAACGAATGCAACACAAATGTAGAAGGACCTCCTACACCACCCCACTGTCTGTTGTTCGCTACCTGTTGGCCAGTTGTAAATTTTACAATAGTTTCTAGCTATTGCAGAAGGAAGGTTCCTCATTGAGGGGTGAGAATGACAATCATCTCTAGGCCTAGGATGTAAGGTGTTGGCTTCTAGAATGCAGGTAGAAACTGGTTTAGGCAAATGATAGTAGTAGATTCTCCTCTGGATTCCATGGCTTCATTAACCACAGTGGTTTATTAAGTTTTCAGTATGAGGTATGTACTCCCTCAGTTGAGTAAGACTTAAACCCAATTACATAGTTGTTGCTTATCCTCCAATACATAAGTGCCACAATTGCACCACTGGAAATATCTTGCCAGGCTCATCATGGATGAAGTTTTGCATGATTAAAATATGCAAAGTAATCAAAAGATAGTCAAACCTAAGCAATAAATAAGGGAATGACCTTCTATCCAAGTTATTTTTGTGTCAAATGAGTTGTACATGTGCTCTCATGTAGAAATAAAATATAAAAAGCTTTTCTAAAACTTCCATGAAAAATGTTCCCATCTAGAACACTCATCCATTGCTGGTGGGAATGCAAACTTGTGCAACCACTTTGGAAATCAGTGTGGCAGTTTCTCAGGAAATTGGGAGTCAACCTACCTCAAGATCCAGCAATACCCAAGAGATGCCCAATCATACTACAAAAGCATTTGTTCAACTATGTTCATAGCAGCATTATTTGTAAATCCAGAACCTGGAAACAACCTAGATGCCCATCAGTGGAAGAATGGATAAAGAAAGTGTGGAACATATACACATTAGAGTACTACTCAGCAGTAAAAAACAATGACATCTTGAATTTTGCATGCAAATGGATGGAAATAGAAAACACTATCCTGAGTGAGATAACCCAGACCCAAAAAGATGAATATGGTATGTGCTCACTCATTAGTGGACTCCAGCCATAAACAAAGGACATTGAGTCTATAGTTCACAAGCCTAGAGAAGCCAAATAATAAGGTGAACCCAAAGAAAAACATATATAGATCCTCCTGGAAACTGGAAGAAGACAAGATCATCAGGCAAAAGTTGGGAGCATGGGGGTGAGGTTGGGGTGGGGGAGCGGGGAGAGGGGGAGAGAGAAGGGAGAAGGGGAGGATTAGGGAGAGCTTGAGGGAGTAGGATGTTGAGATGGAGGAAGGGCGGATATTGGAGCAGGGAAGAAGATATCTACATTAAGGGAGCCATTTTAGGGTGCAAGAGACTTGGCTCTAGAGGGGATCCCAGGTGTCCACGGGGATGTCCCCAGCTAAGTCTTTGAGCAGCAGAGGAGAGGGTGCCTGAACTGGCCTTGTCCCATAGTCACACTGATGAATATCTCGAATATCACCATAGAACCTTCGTCTGGCGATGGATGGAGATAGAGACAGAGACCCACATCTACATCAGAGCACTGGACTGAGCTCCCAAGGTCCAGTTGAGGAGCAGAAGGAGGGAGAAGATGAGCAAGGAAGTCAGGACCCCGAGGGGTTGGTCCACCCACTGAGACAGTGTGCCTGATCTAATGGGAGTTCACCAAAATCCAGCTGGACTGGGGCTGACAATGCTGGCTGACTGAGAAGCCATTGATAATGGCACTGGGACTTGTTTCTACTGTGTGTACTGGCTTTTTGGGACCCTAGTCTGTTTGGATGCATACCTTCCTAGGCCTGGATGGAGGGGGGAGGGCCTTGGACATCCCACAGAGCAGGGTACCCTGCCCTCTCTTAAGACTGGAGGGGGAAGGAGGAGGGTGAATGCGGAGCGGGAAGGGAATGGGAGGAGGGGAGGAAGTGGAAATTTTTGAATGGAAAAATAAATTTTAAAAAATGTTCCCATCTGTGTTCATTTGGGACTCATAGAGACCCTGAGACCAGTATTCACGTGTAAAGGGTTCATTTGGGAACTAAATGACAGCACAATGAAGTGAAGAGCTGGTAGATGGCAAGGCATCTAGGCAGCTAGCACAGGGCATGACAAAGCGTTCCACCATGTAGCCATAAAACCTGTGAGAGAAGGCTTCTGAGTTCTCCCGAGTTGAAATAGAAAACTACAACAGATATGCTTTCTGATCTAAAACTGACAAGACTGGAAATTGTCCTGAGTTCCTGGTTCCAAAACATAAATAGGTTAACAAAGACAAAAGAGCGGGCAAGTATAGGGATAGTTCAATTGGTCGCAACTCTATCGGTCCAATTTGGACAGTTGTCCACTTGTGATTGACTGAGTGAGACTCAGCTACTTCTTACAAACAAACAAAGTTACAGTCTGTTTGAACACCAAATATAGATTCACTTCACTATATACAGAAAATATTAAGGTACACTTAAACTGGTATGATTTAATACCAACTAAGGGACAAAAGGACCGGGGTACTAGGAACACCTGCCTAGTAGTCAGTAGCTGAGGGTGCCTCTCTCTAAACACTTCCAGTCTTCTCTTCACATAGAAATCAGAATTTAATGGGTAGGGAGAACTCAGGAAAGCAAGCTGTTGGAAAGAACTTCTGTCCCTAAGTGATACTAAGAGAAATGAGATCCGAGCAGAGTGCTAGCATTGACCTTGAACATGGAATGAACGTGTAGACATTGCAGCTCTGTTTAACTCTTGGGCACTAGTCTAGGAGCTGGCACAGATGTGGCAGCTTTGCTCATGATGCCTATATCCCAACAGTTAAAACAGAAAAATGCAGAACCAGCAAACAAGATAATTTAAGACAGGAACAAATCCTTTAAAAGTGCAAAACAAGAGAATAATTAGTGCAAGAATACACAAGGCAGTCAGAAAAGACAAACTCAAAGCCAGAGGGTGGGGCTGAAGACATGGCTCATCAGTTAAGAGATTGGTTGCTCTGCCAGAGGACCCAGGTTCAGTTCCCAACACCTGCATAGTGGCTTACAACCATTCATAACTGCAGCCTCAGGGAATCCAATGCCACTTCTGGCCTCCACTGGTACTGCACACACGGTGCACAAATATACATAGAGGCAAAACACCCATACATGTAAAATTAATTTATTTATTTTTAAAAAACAGAGGGCTATCAAAACCTCAGTGAAGACACTTTCTTTTTCTCTAAAATAAAACTTGTCTTAACTAGACAGAAAACAATATTGGCAGTTCGACAATACATGATTTCATGTTATATTGCAAAGCTGTGGTTAAAAAAAACAACAACATGACATTGTTTTCACAACAGACACATATATCAGTCAACTTACAAAGCTACAGCCATCGATTTTTTTTTTTTGGTTTTTCAAAACGGTTTCTCTGTGTAACAGCTAGTTCCTGGTTGTCCTGGTAGCCCAGGCTGGTCTCAAACTCACAGAGATCCACCTGTGTCTGCCTCCCTAGTGCTGGTTCCCAGTCAGCCAACGAATTCTTAATAAAGTCAATAAAATATATACTTAGAGAAAAGACAATATCTTTAACAAGTGGAACAGTATCAAAGAGTCTAATGTAAGACCTGCAACTCTAAAGCTGATAGAGGAAAGGGTAGAAAAAAACATTTAAAGATGTAGGCTTAGGCCTGGGCTTTTTTAAAAAATAAATTCAGTTGCTGATGAAATAGCCCAACAGTTGAGAATTGGGACCTCACAAAATTAGAAAGCTCCGTCATAGAGAAGGAACAAAGAAAAAAGATAGCTTCTGATGCTGGATTTGTAACTGGGTGTATATGCATACCTATACCTGTAACACAAATAATAAAATCCCAGAGACAGATATTGGGGTTCAGCTTGAAGATGAGAAAAGCAAAGTAGCCACGCCACTAAAGAGTTCTCCCCTATATCATTGCTCAGACAAAAGGAGCAACCCAACAAACCCCAGACTGCACTGCTCGCTACCAAACTTCAAACTGAGACCCTGAGTTCCTGTCTCTTCCATTTTATATTCCTCTCTAGTGCTGATATCAAAGGTGTGCACCACCACTGTCTGGCTGCTGGGATTAAAGGTGGTGTCACCACTGCCTGGCCTGTATGGCTGACTAGTGTGGCTAGCTTTGCAGTCTGATTTTCAGGCAACCTTTATTTATTAAAACAGAAATAAAATATCACTACCTATACTTATACCAATAGATGGATGGATAGGTAGATGGATGGATGGGTGAATGGATAAGCAGATGGACAGAGAGACAGATCCACAAGGAACTAAAAACAAACAAGAAATCAAGCAACCCAACTAACAAGTTGGTTAATGAAATAAGTAGACAGTTATCAAAATATTAAGTAGAAACGACAACTAAGCACATGAAGAAAGGCTCACCATCACTAGCCATCAGGGAAATGCTCATCAGAGAGTCCCTCTCAGCCCCACTCAAAAGGGCACTAAGTGCACAAATAACACTGGCATCATCATTGTTCAGGTCTTGTTTAAGCAGTTATGTTGACAACACCCCTGGACATGCTAACATGCATGGGAGGAAACTCTCCAGGGCCTCAATCATAGACAAATAACTACATGCAACTGGGAAATGTTGATAGTGGGAGAAATGGTCTTCCCCAGAAAAGAGCTCAACCTTAGGATCATATGAATATGGTACCATGATATGGACCAAGGAAATTGTATTTATATGTTTAGAAATGTGTGTGTGTGTATATGTAACAAGAATTAAAGAAAAAGAGTCCATAAATTGGAGAGAGAGAAAGGGGATGCATAAAAGGGGTTGAAGGGAGGAAAGGCAAGGGGAAAAGATATGTAACTACTTTATAGTTTCAAGAAAGTTCTTTTAAAGCTATTATAAACTTTTTTCACTTTTTACAGCACTAAAACAAACAAACGTTGGCAAGGACCCAGACCAAATAGAACTCTTGTACACTGCTGATGAGAATATAAAGTAGTTTAGCTACTGTGAAAATCAATAGGAACTATTCTCAAAAATTTTAAATTAGACCTAGCATACAACTACTGGTATTTACCCAAAGGAATCCAAGTCAGCACAGAGATACTTGCACAGCAGTGTTTACTGCTACACTATTCACAAGAACTAAGTTGTGGAACCAGCCTAAGCATTGAGTAGCAGAATAACAGATTAAAAAGAAATGTATATTATATACACCCTGGAATTTTCTGCCATAATGGAAAATAAAGTTATGTCAGTTATAGGAAAATTGATTCAATAGGCAGTAATCATACTAAGTAAACAAGCCAGGCTCAGACAAGTATCAGATGATTTTTCTCATTATAGGTCCTAGACATTATAGACAGATAAAATCATAACCCACTGGTGGTATGAAAGCAGAAATGAAACTGACTGATAACAGAGGAGACCAGTGGGAGGAGGGAGGAGCAGGGTCATAGTGGAATGCTAGGGTATGGATATACCCAAATATCATATACTTTCAAAAAAATAGTCACATATGACCCTGTGTATTTTTTTTTAATCTTGAAACATTTAACTTAAATATCTATCTGTTGGTAAATGGATGAGCTGAATATTATATTTTCATGAAAAAGAAAAGCAAGATACTGTTGTCCAGCAAAACTAGTTCCCTATAGCCCTTCAGTAGTCCATGTCATTGAAAACCCATTGAGCAAGTCACAACAGCTTTTGATGAAAAACAGTTGTTATAGACCTGATTCTGAATATTTGAAAACTTGAGATCAACTCAAACAGCAATCTAAAACCTTATCCCAAGTGGATTCCACCCAAATAATCCTAACATCATAGGAACACAGTCTTATAGGCTTATGTTACATCACCACCAAATGCATGAAATGGAATCAGCTTGTTGCAAGTGAACACACTACATTACTCTTTGAAGAGATGAATGCTCATATTAAAGAGATATATATTCATGGCAAGCCAATGAAACATTATCAAGTTATTGAGAGTAATATTTGACATTAAAAAAATACAACTGATTTGCTGGATAAGCAAGTTTTATTGGTAATAAGTAGGAAGCTCTTTCAAAGGCAGAATTCCCCCCCTCATGTTCTCCTTCTGGATTGTTGGGGTTGATACAAATCTCCACTTCATTACTAGGATTGGATAAAACATCCCTGAAGCAAAGAAATTTCTCCTCAGAAACTAGCATTGTCACTTGGTGGTTATAACAGAATTTCCTATGTGCTATGAGAAGGCCACACTGCTTTTCTATCAGGCTGGTTAAAAGATTGGTAATCGTCTCTAAAAATACCTGGAGTGTCTGTCCTCAAGCGCATGATATCAAGAATAAGGCTCAAGTCTGTCTTTACCTATCATCCCAGATGGATGTTTTGTTGGGAGCCAGCACAGAACTAAATGATAAAACTCAATTCTGCCTCTTCCGAGTTAAGAGACAGCCTGGTCACCTCTCTTAGTTAGCATTTCTATTGCTGTGAAGAGACAGCATGACAGTGAAAACTCTATATCAGTGCAGTATCAGTGGTTTAGTCCGTTATCCTCATGGCAGGACATGACAGCATGCAGACAAACACGATGCTGGAGAAGGAGCTAAGAGCAGAGAAAAACCTGATGTGCAGGTGACAGGAAGTGATGCCTCACTGGGTGTAGGCTAAGCTTGATAAACCTCAAAGCACGCCCCCACGGTGGCATACTTCCTCTAACAAGGACATACCTATTTCAACAAGGCCACAACTACCTTTAGTGCCACTCCCTTTGGGGACCATGTTCTTTTAAACTACCACATTCCCCTTCTTGGCCCCCAAAGGCTTTTTGCCACATCATAATGCAAAAATGCATTCAGTCCAACTTCAAATAGTCTGTAACAGTATCACAATTACTTAAAAATCTGAAGTTAAAAGTCTCTTCTGGGATTCATGCAATCTCTTAACTGTAATCCCCTATAAAATTAAAATAAAAAATCAAATCACATACCTCATACAAGGACACACAATATATTACCATTCCAAAACATAGGAAATAGAGCATAGTGAGGAAATACTGGACCAAAATAAGACCAAAAACCAACTGGGCAAACTCCAAACACTGCATCTCCATGTCTGATGTCAAAATTCTCTTCAGATCTCCAACTCCTTTCAGCTTTGCTGACTGCAACACACTTCTTTCTGTTGAGCTGGTTCCACTCCTTGTTAGTAGCTTTCCTTGTTAGTATCTCATGGCTCTGGAATCTCCAAATCTTGGGGTCTCCAAGGCAATCTAGGCTTTAACTTCACAACTTCACACAATGACCTCTCTAGCCTCCACTCAGGGACACCCCTGACCACACACCTGGCCTCAGTGGGTGTCCTTAGGCTTAGAGGCAAATATCCTAACCCCTTTCTTCTATCTTTAACTCTAAATCAAAACCATGTGGCTAAAGCTGCCAAGTTCTGATGATTGCTGGGGCTGGAACATGCCTCACTCCATTCAATTACATCTTCACCAGCTTTCTGTTTTCTATGGTTTCCTTCACTACCTAAGCTTAACTGACCTTAAACTTGCCCTGTAGACAAGGATGGGCTCAAACTCAGAGATCTACCAGCCTCTGCCTTCTTCTGCTGGGATTAAAGATGTATACCACCACACCCAGATCTAAACTCTTCTTTAGTTCCTTTGCACAAATTGGTAACTTAGCCAGGTGGGATCTTACCCTAAGGTCACCACTCCCTTTATTAATTTCTTAATCTGTTTATCTCCCTAAATATAGAACTTAGCTCCATTCCACTTCCTGGTACTCCTTTTCTCTTGATTGTACAGTTTGGGTTTTCTTTGCTCAGCTTGCTACTTTTCATTATAAATCTTTATGAGCATGCATACTAGTAACCACATGACAGAGTCTCTACTAGGCTGTTTTGAGATTTCCTCTACCAAAGGAAGGAATTCAAATCTCTTCACTTTAGCCTCAGTCAGACTCTACAAACAGACACAAAAAGCAGCAACTTTCTTTACTAAAACATCACAAGAAAGATCTCTAAGCATCATATTAAAACTCTTCTCTAACACCTCTTGAGCCAGCCCCCACAGTTCAAATCATTCTCAGCACCATTGTTGTCCATGCTCCTACTAATATGTCCCATTAAGCAGGGCTTCAAGCATTCACTGCTTTCCTAACCTAAAGTACCAAAGTCCAAATTTCTCCAAACAAAAACATGATCAAACTTACCACAACAATACCCCAGTCCATGGTAGCAACTTCTGTCTTTGTTAGGGTTTCTACTGTGGTGAAGAAACACTATAACCACGGCAACTCCTATAAAACAAAAAGAGTTCATTATCATCATGACAGGACATAGCAGCGTATAGACAGATATGTTAGTGGAGAAGGAACTGAAAGTTCTGCATCTTGAGCCACAGGCAACAGGAAGTAAACTGTTTCACTGCAACTAGTTTAAGCATAGGTGACCTCAAAGCCCACCCCTACAGTGACACACTTCCTCTAACAAGGCCATACCTACTTCAAAAGCCATACCTCCTAATAGTGCCACTCCCTTCGGGGGTCATTTTCTTTCAAACCACCCATACTACCCTAGGCTCAGTTGCTTCATCTGCAAAATAAAATAATAATCTAATATTAAATAAAATGGAAATATTATCTGAGAATTAAGTAAATTTGCCTAGTTCCTTGTCCAACATGAGAAGTATCACTATGAATATTTATTGAATAAATATTGAGATTAAAGAACAGTCATTTTGTACAAATATTTAAGTTCATTTTGAAAAGAATTCTAACACACTGTTTTCTTAATGCTACAAGGTAAAGACAATGATTTGGCTTTTGTACACACAGATCCTTCCACGTCATTAATCAGCCCTTCATGGTCAGAAACTCTTCAGCATTGTATACTACTTCCTACATGAACCATCTGTCTGAAATTTGCCTGTCTATGTGTAGCTACCAGATTTTAAGGTGATGCCAGTATCTCAGGATATTCATACCCTGTGGATTTCTCTCTCACCTCGACTAAGATTGACCTGTGAATCCAATGGGATATTGAAGAAGTGATCATTTGATTTCCAAGATTTGTTATAAAAGGCATGATAGATTCAGCATGACTCCCTAATGGGTCATATGTTCAGAAGGAATCCAACTACTGTGTCAAAAGGATAGTCAAGCAGGACGAAAAGTTTCCTGTGCTGAGGAACTGAGGTCTAACAGGCCAGAACTTTCTGGCACTGTGAAGGAATCATCTTAGAAGCATATTGTACAGCTCCAACCAAATCTTCAAATGTCTTCATTGTTGACTAAGTCCAGACTGACATAGCTTTCCCAACTAGCAGGAGCTAAGACACTCATAACACTGTCTTAGCCCTTTTAGACAAATAGAATACCATAGACATGTGGTTTATAGACACCACATATTAGTTTGCATGGCCAAGAAGCTAAGAAAAGTAAATAAATACAATAAAGACATAGCTCAGCAGTTCTCAACCTGTGGGTCTTGACTCCTTTGGCAAACCTATATCTCCAAAAAACGTATTTACATTATTATTCATAGCAGCAGCAAAATTGCAGATATAAAGTAGCAACTAAAATAGTTTTATGATTGGGGGTCACCATAACATGAGGAACTATATTAAACATTAGGAAGATTGAGAACTACTGGTATAGCTGAATAGGACATGGTTCCAGTGACCTACTCCCTCCAACTATTTTTCACCATACCCTAGTGTTCATCATTTCAAAATTAGGTCATCATGTTATGAATATGTCAAAGGATCAATGATCTCATTATGTAAGTTCTAATTACCTCTGAAAACACAATTACAGACATGCACAGGTGTGTTTTATTAATCTCTTAGGTGTTTCTCAATTCAAGTTAACAAAATTCTTACCATTCTGGAGGCCAAAAAAGGCAAAGATCAGTGAACAACTAATTCAATATCTCATGGAGGCTCATTTCCTGGGCCATAAACATGTCTTTTAGTTACATCTTCATTTACGTTGGAGGGGCTAGTTAGATCTCTGGGGCTAATTTAAAAAAAGATACTAGTATGGATTGAATATTCTCTCCAACATTTGTGTTGAAATTTAACTGCACTATGATGATACTAAGGAGATAAGATCTTGAGATTATTAGTTTGTAGAGAGCTCTGTTCTCCTGAGTGGGTCAATGACATAATTGGAGGGTCATTCCTTTTTTTCTGAAGTGAGTTCTTGATCAAAGGCAAGTTTCTCACAATCTTCTCTCTGTCCCATACACTCTCTAGACTTTCTGCCTTCTATCATAGGATGCCATAACAAGAAGGGCCTTTGCCAGACATCAGTACCACATCCTTAAACTGCCTTGCTTCTGGAGCCACAAGTCAAGGGAATTTCCTTTGTTCATAAATTATTCAGTCTTCGGCATTATCTTATAGCAATACAAAATGGACTAGGATACGCATTAACCCCAGGGATGGCAATTCTGACCTCATGACTAAACCTCCACTTTCACAAACAATCATCTTTGGGTGAGGCTTTCAGCATATAAGCATCTAAGCCAAGGTCAGATGTATAAAGTGCATCCCATCACCAAGCTGGATCACCTGTTCAAAGACAAGAAGTCCCCAGAAGAGAGCTAATTGTTCCCCCTGCTCATTAGGGAATCTGAAATGTATTGTTCCCTTGGTCACTTCTCAAGGATGTGGCTTTACAGATCATGTCAGGATAATATATAAACAAACTTGTACCAGCCAGCAAACATATTAAAGGTATTCGTCACCATTGGTCACTACAACAGCCATGTTGGTATGGGTGTCCAGTACTCCAGAGAGGCAGTCATTACTGTCAGAGTCCTGTCACTTTTACCAAACTTTCCATTGGTCTGTGCAGGGAGATTAATAGGAAAACAATATCAGACAGTCAAATACCCTCGCATGAGAAGTGAAGGAACTGGAGGTATTATGCTGCACTCATCCGTCTGGCACCATCACAGCCTCTGAATGTTAGGAGCTCCTTCTTGTGGCTGGTACTGATGACTGCTACACTTAGGCCAGCACCTCTACTACCATCCTGGGCATCCTTTCCAAGACTATCTTTTTTACCATCTCAAAGACCTACAGGTACCTCTGTCACAGTCCAAAAGGAAAGAGACAAGTTTACCTTTGCCAAGTTTGCCTATCAGTAATTAACTGACCATTTTGCAAAACTCACACCAGGATCTCTGTATAAGATCCACGTATGGTTACCACTGTAGGGTTTTATATGAGGAAAATAAAGTGAAATAAGCCCCCTTTTAGGGATTGTCACTCATTATACTAAATAAAAATTGAAAAACAGCAAATTTTTACAAACACAGGGTCAATTTATTTGGCCAAGACTAAGCCAAGTTCAAAATATAATACTTACTAGACCAGCGGTGATGTGAAACTCACATGATCTGACTTCCTAGATCAGTGGGAAACAAACGTCTGGTTCCAGCTTCATAGTTTGAACAGGTGATCGTCTTCAGTTTTTATCCAAAAACACACTGATATGACAGCCAAGAAATAAATAGTATAAGCTCACAATAAAATATAGGCCAGAAATGCATAAAGAACCTCATATGCTTCCCAGAATAATATTGGAGTTGGACTATATTGTAACTGAGAACTGTGAGGGAGGAAAAAAATCTCTATAAAAACTGTGCACTGTTGGAACAAAGACATAGTTAAGTGTGATATCAAAAGTGGGACATAAAACAAGAGGGACAATTCAGTTTTACAGACCTCTTGGGGGCAAGGGGAAATAATTTAAATCTATATATACTAATAGTTTCCCAATTCACAAATTGCAATTTCAACACAGACACCCAGGCAAGTGTCTTACTTAGCATACTCATGGCCTGTGTTTGATCTTCAGCATTGAGGGTGTAGGGAAGTCTTCATTCTTAACACAAAAGTATCCTAGCATATTGTTACAGGAAAAAGAATTCTTCTAACAATAGCTACTAGAGATGGGTGTTAATCCTCTGAAATTGACCTTTTCATCAGACATATGGAGCAACTCCTAGCATACCAGCATGGTCCCTGAATACTCTGCCACAGAGAAAACCCTTGTGTTGGCAATCCTCTGCATAGCTCTCCAGCTCACTCTTCCTAAAATATAAAATGAACTGAACATACTACATGTATTATATATGCGTCACAAAAAAGGATGACAAAGAAAAATGGACAAAAGGCTTGATTTCAGATGAACAGATATTTCAGGAATGAGAAGAGTATTTTGGGATCTGCAATAGATCTTCACTGGAAGGTTTCAGAACTTATAACTTTCATGAAGTGACTTTGTAAGACTAAGAAGAGCACTCCTACCAAGGAAACAAAAGCATATTTTACCTAGAACCCCCAGTGACTTCATTTATCAAGATCCCAGAAGATTTTCTTACAGGCAACAGACAGCTACCACACTCTCCTTAAGAACCAGAGAGAAAACAGAAACTAAGGAACAAAACACTTACCTAACAAATGTAAAACTATATATCAGCACCTAGAATTACAGTCTTCCCAATCCCAGATTCCTAGATGCCAGCATAAAACACCATCAATAACAGTAAGGGCAGGATGTCTCCACTGGGGCCCAGGAACCCTACCACAGCAGTCCCTAAGGAGGTCAAAATATTTGAGGCACAGAAAGAGACTCTAATCCTTATGAATATGATAGAGGTCCTTAAAGAGGAAACAAATAAAGCCCCTTTTTTAAAAAATTTCTGTGAAAATACAAATAGTGGAAGGAAATGAATAAAGCTATTCAAGCTCTGAAAGTGGAATACAATAGAAATCTATTGATTTGCAAATTGAAGCAAATTTGGATGTTGTGGGATAATGAACTTGTACCCTGTAAAGATTTATCACTCATATTGGCTTAATAAAATGCTGATTGGCCAGTAGCCAGGCAGGAAGTATAGGCAGGGTGACCAGACTAGGAAAATTCCAGGAAGAAAAAAAGTTCAGTCTGTAGTCACCACCCAGATGCAGAAGAAACAAGATAAAAATGCTGCACTAAGAAAATGTACCAAGCCATGTGGCTAAACATAGGAAAGAATTATGGGTTAATTTAAGTTATAAGAGCTAGTTAATAATAAGCCTGAGCTAATAGGCCAAACAGTTTATAATTAATATATGCCTCCATGAGTTTCTTTGGAACTGAATGCTGCAGGACCAGGCAGGACAGAAACTTCTGTCTACACCTGGAAATGAGAACTTCAGAACCTTGAACAGGAACCACAGAGGCAAGCTTCTCGTATTCAAAAATACAAGAGATGAAAGTGGGAAACCTCAAGCATTGAAGATACAATAGAACAAACAGTGCACTGGCCAAATAAAATGTTAAATCTAAACAATTCCTGGCACAAAACATCTAGGAAATCTGGGAAACTATGGAAAGATCAAATCTAAGAATAATAGGAAGAGAGGAAAAAGAAGAAACAAAGGCCAAAGGCACAGAAAATATTTTCAAGAAAATTTTCCTAAATTAAAGTAGAAGTCAACCAAAGTGCAAGAAGTATACAGAACACCAAATAGAAGGGATCAGAAAAGAAAGTACCCTTACCACATAATAATCAAAATACTAAACATACAGAACCAAGAAAAAGACTATTAAAATCTGCATGGAAAAAATACAAAGTAACATATAAAGGCAAACCTATTAGAATTATACCTGACTTCTCAATGGAGACTCTAAAACCCAAAATGACTTGGACAGTTGTGCTTCAGACTCTAAGAGATCACAGATGCCAGCCCAGCCTACTCTACCAAGCCAACCTTTCAATCACCATAAATGGAGAAAATAAGACATTTTCCGTCATAAAACCAAATTTTAAGTAATATCTACCTACAAATCCAACCCTGCAGAAAGTGCTAGGAGGAAAACTCCAACCTAAAAATGGGAGAAATATATGCAAGAAATAAATAATCTCAGACCAGTAAAGTCAAAAGAAGGAAAGCATGCACTCACAAACACAACATCAAGAACAATAACAACAGTAAAACAAAAGGAACCAACAATAATTGGTCATTGATATTTTTCTATATCAATGCCTCAATTTCTTAATAAAACAACTTAGACTAACAGAATGGGTTAAATATGATCCATCTTTCTGCTACATCCAAAAAACACATATAAATATCAAGGATATCACCTGAGAGTAAAAAAGGATTGAAAAATATTTTCCAAACAAAGACACCTGAGAAACAAGCTGGTATAGCATTTTAACATAATAAATACACAACATAACCAAACTTATAGGACACAATGAAGGCTGTCCTAAAAGACAAGTTCATAGCACTAAGTGCCCGTATAAAAACAAATTAGAAGCCGGCTGGCAGTGGCGCATGCCTTTAATCCCAGCACTCGGGAGGCAGAGGCAGGTGGATCTCTATGAGTTCGAGACCAGTCTGGTCTACAAGAGCTAGTTCCAGGACAAGGCTCCAAATCTACAGAGAAACCCTGTCTCGAAAAAAAAAATTAGAGAGCTATCATAGTAACTGATACCTCAACTGAAAAGCATAACTGAAAACTCTAGAAATAGAGAAGAAATCACACCCAAAGGGGTAGAAATATGGCAAGAAATAATACAACTTGGAGCTGAAATAAATAAAAAAAAAGTAACAAACAAAATGTACAAGAATCAATGAAACAAAGTTGGTTCTTGGAGGAAATCAAAATAATTGGCAAGCCTTTATCCAAATTAACTAAAAGATAGAAAGAGAATATCCCAACTAACAAAGTTAGAAACAAAAAGGGGGACATAATAACAGACACTGAGGAAATCCAAGAAATGGGAAAAAAAAAAACAAAACACAAAAACCATACTTTAAAAACTGGTACTCTAGCTGGGTGATGGTGGTGCACGTCTTTAATCCCAGCACTTGAGAGGCAGAGGCAGGTGGATCTTTGTAAGTTCTAGATCAGCCTGGTCTACAAGAGCTAGCTAATTTCAGGACAGGCTCCAAAGCTACAAGCAAACCCTGTCTCGAAAAACCAAAAAAAAAGGTACTCCACCAAATTGGAAACTCTAAAAGAAATGGATAATTTTCTCAATACATACCACTTACAAAAATTAAATTAAGATCAGATAAGATAAGCAATTTAAGCAAACATATAACCACTATTGAAATAGAAGCTGTCATTAAAAGTATCCTAATCCAAAAAAAAAAAAAAAAAAAGCCTAGGACCAAAAGTTTTGGCAAGAATTCTACAAGACTGTCAAATAAGAGTTATTGTCAATACTCATCAAACTATTCCACAACAGAAGAACAGAAGGAAAACTGCCCAGTTCATTTTATGAGGCACAGTTACCCTGATACCCAAACCACATAATGACCCAACGAAGAAAGGAAATTTCAAACAAATTTCCCTCATGAATATTGATGCAAAAATACTTGCAAACTGAATCCAAGAAGACATCAAAAAGATCAGCCACCATAATCAGGTACATTTCATCTCAGGGAGGCAGGGATGGTTCAACATACATAAATAAATAATGTAATATATAAACAACCTGAACAAAAAGAAAACCACGGGATCATCTCATTAATTGCAGAAATGGCATTTGACAAAATCTAACAGCCCTTCATGATAAAGGTGAAGACATCCGGGATACAAGGACATACCTCAACATAATAAAAGCACTTGACAGTAGACCCATAGCCAACGTCAACTTAAGTAGAGAGATACTCAAAGCAATTTCACTAAACTCATGAACAAGACAAGGTTGTCCATTCTCTGCATACCTACTCAATATAGTTCTTGAAGCCTTAGCTAGACAACTGAAAAAGATCAAGGGTATACTAATTGGGAAGGAATAAATCAAACTATTTTTATTTGCAGATGATATAATAGTTTATATAAGCAATCCTAACAATTCCACTAGGAAAATCCTACAGCTGATAAACAGTTTCAGCAAAGTTACTGGATACAAAATTAATTTACAAACATCAGTTTCTCTCCTACATACAAATGACAATGGACAAAGAAAGAAATCAGAGAAACAGCACCTTTCACAATAGCCTCAAATAATATAAAATATTTTGGGGCATCTCTAACCAAGGAAGTGAAAGACTTAATAAAAACTTGATAAAGACTATGATTAAAAACTTCAAGTCATTGAGGAAGATATCAAAAGATGCTCATGGATCTGTGGAATTATCACAGTAAAAATGACTATCCTATCAAAAGCAATCAACAGATTCAATTCAATATCCATCAAAACTTCAACACAATTCTTCACAGATCTTGAAAGGGAAACTTTAAGCTTCATATGGAAGCACACACACCAATTTAAAAGAAAAAACAGAATAGCTAAAACAATACGGTATATTTAAAAATTCCTAGAGGTGTCATCATTCTTAATTTCAAGTTGTACCATAAAGTTATAGAAATAAAAATAGCAGTCTATTGGAACAAAAAAAGACATGTTGGTCAACTGAATTAAAGACCCAATCATAAATCCATATACCTATGGACACCTGATTTTTTTATTAAGAAGTCATAAATGCACAATGGAAAAAATACAGCATCTTCAACAACTGGTGGTTGTCAAACTGGATAGCTACATGTAAAAGAATGCTCATAGATACCTATTTATTATCCTGAACAAAACTCAACTGCAAATTGATCAAAGACCTCAAAATAAAACCAGATACACTTACGAAAGTGAAGGTGGAAAATAGTCTTGAACTAACTACCTCAGATAAAGACTTTCTGAACAGAATATCACTAACACAGGCACTAAGATCAATGATTAATAAATGGGACCTTGTAAAACTGAAAAGTTTCTTCATGGCACAGGACTATCATTCAAACATAGTAGCAATCTTCAGAAAGGCAAAATACATTTATCAACTATACATATAGTAAAAAAAGGGACTAGAGGAAACAGATCTCATTAGAAAGGGAAATAGAACAGATATTTATGGATGGATGGGGGTTCTTGAGTGGGAGGATAAAGTGGTGAGAATGAGGGGAAAGGTAGTTGTGGTAGGGAATATGGGGGAGACAGCTAAAATTAAGGGACATTTGAAGGGTGGTATGGAAATCTCCTCTAATACATACACTTACAAAAAGATCTAAATGAAATTGCCCAATGACGGGGGAGACCAAGTCCCAACTGGCTCTTTCTTGCCACCAAACAAAGCTTCCAGTAACAGGTTTGATTGAATTGTTGACCAAAGGTACCCCATGGGGATCCTCAAACAATTCAAACTATTGCCAAGACTATTGGTTTCTTGTTACAAACTAGCTGCAAAGCCCCATTGTTGAAGGCAATATCTACACAGCTCAATGAACATGGAGATACTGAGGTAGTACCTACATAGAACTTCATTTCTACATTCCAACATCTTCGGTACAAGAAGGTAGTCTGCACACCACTAAAAAAGAATTGTAAATACCAAGTCAGGCATAAACTCTTTATCTTCAAAGGTGTACTACCTACATGATATCCTAGGCAATGGTGGTAAAAGCTTGTGGGAAGTAACCAACCGATAACTGATCTGACTAAAGGCCCACTCTACAAGGTGGAACCCATATCCAATACTGCTTGGGTAGCCAGGAACCTGAGACTAGATAGACCAAGGGCCTAGGGCAAATTCAAATAAGACTAGTCTAAAGATAAGAAAAAAATGAAGTGATAAAATGACTCCTAGTGATATTCTGCCATAATATAGGTCAGTGCTTTATTCAACCATCAGCAGAGAAGCTTCCTCCTGCAGCAAATAGGAACAAATGCACAGACCCACAGAAAGATGTTAAACAGAGAATAAGAGACCTTGGAAGAGTCAGTCCTAAATGGGATGTCTCCATCAAATCCATCCCCTCAGCGCTCAGGGAAAACCATGGAAGAGGAAGTTGAAAGCACATAAGGGTCCGAAGGAATGGAGGACACTCAGAAAACAAGACCCTCTGAACCAACATGAGCAAAGCTCATATGAACTCACAGCGACTGAAGCAGTATGCACAGGGCCTGCACAGGTCTACATTAGGTCCTCTACATTTATTTTATGGCTTCTAGTTTAGTGGTTTTATGGGATTCTTGAGTGTGAAAACAAGTGGGTCCTTGACTCTTCTGTCTTCTCTTGGGCTCTTTTCCTTCTGTTCGTTTGTCCTGGCCTACTTCAATGTGATAGTTTATGCTTTATCCTATTATACTTTATTTTGCTATATTTTTCTATTTTAATTAATACCTAGACACTAGGGTAAAGTTTAACAACTGAACTATCATCTATACCTTCTGGGAGAGGGAAAATCAGGAGTTGTACAATGCAGTACTCCAGGGTAGGTCTCATGCTCAGGAGTAATTGATCAATTGATAATGGACTCCACAGATTTTGTGTATGCTTTTCTCTGGTTACAGTTTTATTTTGTTTTTTCTTTAATGATGTTGCTGTATTTTGTTTTATAGGTTTTGTTGCAGTATTGGGATTTTTGGGTTGTTTGTTTTAAAAAGAACTTGAAGTTGGGTATATGGGGAGGAGGGGAGGATTTGGAAGGACTTGAGGAAGGGGAGGAATGTAGCACGAACAATACAAACCCAGAGAGAGAGATTGGGATTCAACCTGAAGATCAGTAAAGCAAAGCAGCAACGCCACTAGAGAGCTCTTACCATTATGAAATCTTCAGACTGAAAAAGAAAGAGTTCCTGTCTCATCCTGCCTTATGTTCCTCTCTAGTGCTGGGATTAAATGTGTGCATCACCACTGCCCAGCCTCTATGACTGACTAGTGTGGCTGCTGGGATTAAAGGTGTGTGTCACCACTGCCTGGCCTGTATGGCTGACTAGTGTGGCTATTTTGCATTCTGATCTTCAGGCAAGCTTTATTTATTAAAATACAAATGAAATATCACTACATTCTTATTTTTGTCTAAAATAAAAAAGAAGGCTATAACTAATAAAAGAAAAAGTATAAACAATAAGTACAATAACTATATACAATAAATATATATAGAAAATAAATGCATCAACAATGTCATGTTCATTTGCATTTGACAAATTCAGAGAAAACACTCTATATCTATCCTATCTTGGTGAGTCCAAAGTCCCGTACTTAATTTATTTTCTATCATAACTTGCTTTCTGTGCCTGGTAAATAAGAAAAACTATAACTATCTAGTCTTCAACTCCCTCAAAGGCCCAAGAAGGAGATAATATTAACTGAGTAAACAGGAAGTAAGAGCAAGCAACTTCCAAAAACCGTGAGAAATGACAGAAATAGTTGACAGCCTGGACAGTCATCCAAAGTTAATCTGTGATGTTGGGGTATCCATCTTTGGCCTACAAGCCTAGCATAATCAACAGATTTTTCTGTGAAGTAGGATATTCTGAAGGACTGTCCTACCTTGTCTTGAACTAGAAATTTTCATTGCTTTGTTAAATGAGTTAGGACTAGAAATTTGCATTACATTGTTAAAGGAGCTATATAGGAACAATACCTTGAGCAAGAGTAGAAATATATATGTACAGTATATTCTAACAAAATTAATCTCAAATTTGCATTGATATACAAAATTTTTATACAATATACAAAAGTCCAATGCAACATAAAATATTTAAACTAGCATTTGCTTTCTAAGCAGATTCAATAATCTACTTTTTACCTTATCATATCTATATCCTCCCTTTTTTCTTTTCAAAGAAGATTATACCCTTTGTATTTTAATAAATAAAGCTTGCCTGAAGATCAGAATGCAAAACAGCCACACTAGTCAGCCATACAGGCCAGGCAGTGGTGACACACACCTTTAATCCCAGCAGCCACACTAGTCAGTCATAGAGGCAGGGCAGTAGTGATGCACACATTTAATCCCAGCACTAGAGAGGAACATAAGGCAGGATGAGACAGGAACTCTTTCTTTTTCAGTCTGAAGATTTCATAAAGGGAAAAGCTCTCTAGTGGCTTTCCTGCTTTGCTTTACTGATCTTCAGGTTGAACCCCAATATCTGTCTCTGGGTTTTTATTATTCATGCTACAGAGGAATATAATCAAAATATATTTAAATTTTAAAATTGTTTTAAATAAAAATATAATAATAACTTTTTAAAAGACTATGAGGAAGAACTGTTCTAGAACTTGAAAGGATGTGTCTTTCAGTATGGAAACTATAGACACAAGTACTCAGCTTTCTGGCTTTGGTTTAGAACCCAAAAGATCCAGAGGAGAGATTGAAAGTTTAACTATATGAAAACCTTCAAAACATGTGTGTGAGAAAACAATGTAAAAAAACTTAAGAAATGGATTCAAACCGGAAGGACACTATTGCAACTTGTTTCACATTCATGGTCGCCCTGCTGTCTGCTCAGCAACCAAGAAGAAAGAGGGAAAAAGAAAGTGAAGAAAAAAATGGGACACTGACAGTTCATAGGAAAGTGCAGATAGATGATCCCGACACATGAAAGAAAGGTGCTCAGCTCAGTTTCTCTGTCACAAGAGAAATGCCAACAAAAACAACACTAACAGGACATTTTGCACCTAAATTGTCAAAATTCCCAAGGTTAACAATGCACTCAATCAGCAAAACTGGGAAGAAAAATGCCCACACATTGCTGGTGAGATGGGAAATTTTACAACTCTATGAAAATTGGTTAATAATAATAAGACATAAGCATTTACCGTTTGAGACAGAAATCCAACTGCTAGAACTCCACTTTGGCTCTTGCAGAGGACTCAGGTTGACTCTCAGCACCCACATGTTGTCTAACAACTGTCTATATAACTACCATACCAGCAGTTCTGATATCCTCTTCTGACCTATGTGGGCACCAAGCATGCACATAGTGCACAGACATATTTGGAAACGAAACACCCAAACACATAAAACAAAAATATAATTCTACCTTGAAAATGAACCAGCCCAAATACAAAACAGTATGCTCAAAACTATTTGTCATAGCAGCTTTCAAAGAAATGAAATGCTAGAATTGATTCATGTGACTATTATTCAAAGTAACAGAACAAGCAGGGTATGTGTATAAAACAGGAAATACACTCCTAAGAATTGACTGGAAGCCAGGTGTGGTGGTACATGGCTATAATCTCAGAACTCCGGAGATGAAGGCAGGAGAAAAGCCTCAAATACTAGGCTGGCCTGGGTTGCATTATGACACCTTTTTTAAACAAACAAAATTAAACAAAAAATGAAATGATCAAAGAACAGAACAATATATGTGCTTTCTATTTTGTAATAGAGAAAATAAGAGTTTGTATGTATATGTACATATGTGTGAGTATGTGTATCTGTACAGTCTCTGTGTATGTGGCTGTGTTTGTGTGTGTATGTGTGTTGTTCCTTTTAGGAAAACAAACACAAATACGCAGGTTGCAAATATGAATTTATTACCTCTTAAAAAGCACATAGAAATGTTTTGGCCTGGGCTAGAATATTGCTCTGAACAACGTTTTCACAGTTTTTATGTGTGGATCATGTCCCTAAGCTAAAATCAGGTGAGGACATAACAGCATAACAGTTGTCTTACTTACTTTTCTATTGCTGTGAAAAGACACCATGACCAAGGCAACTTATAAAAAAGAGAGTTCATACCATAATCATCTTTCTGGGTTTGGGTTACCTCACTCAGGATAGCGTTTTCTATTTCCATCCATTTGCATGCAAACTTCAAGATGTCCTTGTTTTTTACCGCTGAGTAGTATTCTAATGAGTATATAATCCACACTTTCTTGATCCATTCTTCCATTGAGGGGCACCTAGGTTGTTTCCAGGTTCTGCCTA
>PVIU01023501.1:0-27321 GCA_004026605.1 Ondatra zibethicus
CCAAGGTCCAGTCGAAGAGCAGAAGGTGGGAGAAGATGAGCAAAGAAGTTAGGACCGCGAGGGGCTGGACCACCCACTGAGACAGTGTGCCTGATCTAATGGGAGCTCACCAAATCCAGCTTGATGGGGACTGAATGAGCATATGATCAAACTGGATTCTCTAAACGTGGCTGCCAATGAGGGCAGAATGAGAAGCCATCAACAATGACACTAAGACCTATCTCCTCTTCATATATTATCTTTTTGGGAACCTAGTCGATTTGGATGCACACCTTCCTAGGACGGGATGGAGGGGGAGGGCCTTAGACTTCCCCCAGGGCTGGGCACCATGCACTCTTTTAAGGAAGCAGCGGGAGGGGGGGAAGCGGGAGGGGACTGGGAGAAGGGGAAGAAATGTAAATTTTTTTTGAATGGAAAAAAATAAAAGAATATGGGAAAAAATAATGTATGGATGAGGAGCAGCAAAGTGAATTTTACAGTTTTAAATAAAGTTTGTGTTCAGCCTTTAGTAAAAGAAAAGAAAAGAATGTTTTTAGTAGGTATTGTAAACAATATTAAATATCAATAATGGTCAAATATGCTAGAGATAGATTGGATAATACTGACATTCACATGAAAATAAGAACAATAAAAACTATTGAAAGATTCAAACAAATATAATTGTGCTATTTTCTGTGATATAGCCAATAGACAGTGACATGGTATAAAGTAAGTAAAACATTTTCATATGGAGGAGTTCAGGCATTAAAAATGTAGATAGAAATTAAATGCACAAAAAGACATGTAAAAGATATTTGAGAAAATCAAAGATATTATCTAGAAAATAAGTATTTGCATAAGACTAGATGATAGAAAACATGAAACACAGTCATAGGAGTTAAGGTTGAAGGAGTAGGAGGGCTTATTGTAGAGATCTTGAATGAAAGGTTTGTGGTGTTTAGTTTTCAGCTGGTAGTTGCTGCAAGAACATTTAGGTTTCTGGGACAGAAAGAATCAGGCTTTTGGGAAGAAAATAGTCAAGAAGTAAAGAAATTAGTTACAAACTATTGTTCTGACTCAAGGGAAATAGACTGACAATCTCAGTAAAGATAGTAAAAATAGAAATAGAGAAATGAGTATTGGCACAAGGAGGAAAGAATGAGATCTTTTTTCTTATAGTTATTTACGTATATGTAACCCTGAAAATTATGTGTTGAGTAAACATTAGGAAAAAATAAGAGTGATATGATTTTCTGTGTGGTCATCTCTATGCACGAGCTGAGAACTCTTATATACTTTATTTCATTCCTGGTTCAAATTGTTAACCTGCTTTTCAAGTAATTTTCCACTTGGGTTGACTCAGGCCTGAGGTGAACATTTTAACCTGACCCCATTACTTTCTTTTCTCATTCTCCCATCTTACCCTGACCCTTACCTTTAATGAGAAAATTCTCTTGCAATATTTCCTGCATCAGTTACAATTAGTCACTGTCACATCTATCACGACTGTTCTTTATTGCAATCCTGATATTCATGGCTCTTATTAGCAGAAAAATATGGGTTCAAGTTCCTATATGTCAAGCTCAAGGAAGAGAAGATGAAATACTGCAATTATGAAATTCCTTCTGAATTTTCCTTCAAAAATACTCTTAATTTTATGGATCAAAGGGGAAATAGTAGAGTATTAATGGATATAGAAAACTCCAATAAGGAAATTTTTCACAGAAATTGGTGATATTATAAACTACCAGAGCATTTGTTTTATATTGAATTTAGAAAATTCTCAATTCCATTTCACTTCTAAGGCTTGGTTGAACCTCAGCATTCTATATTCAATTTATTTAGAAAGTTAACAGAAAATTGTTTTCAAACTAAAGTCTATAATATTTGAGGATGAAAAATTAACTTGACTATACATCTTTTCAAAACCCTATTGGCTAGTGATCAGTCTGCCTTGAAAACAGCTTATATTTGCCCATTAATCTTCTTTTGTAAACTGTTTTTATTGAGCTATATATTTTTTCCACTCTCCATTTTTCCTCTCTCCTGCTCCCAATTTACTCAGGATCTTGTCTTTTCCTACTATCCATGTACATTAGATCCTCATATGTCTCTCTTAGGGTCCTTTTTATTGTCTAGGTTCTCTGGGATTGTGAATTGTAGGCTACTATTTTTTTTTGTCTTGCTTTATGTCTAAAAGCCACTGATGAGGAGTACATATGATATTTGTCTTTCTGGGTCTGGGTTACCTCACTCAATATTATATTTTCTAGATCCATCCACTTGCCAGTAAATTTCAAGATGTCAATATTTTTTCTGCTCTGTAGAACTCCATTGTTTAAGTGTACCACATTTTCTTTATCCAGTCTTCAGTCAATGGGCATTTAGGTTATTTCCAGGTTCTGGCTATGACAAACTATGCTGCTATGAACATAGTTGAGCACATGTCCTTGTTATCACATGATTGAGCCTCCTTTGGGTACATACCCAAAAGTATTATTGCTGGGTCTTGAGGTAGGTAGTTTCCTAATTTTCTGAGAAATCACCATACTAAAATCTAAACCAGCTGTACAAGTTTCCACTCCCACTGGCAATGGAGGAGTATTCCCTTTAAACCAAATCATCTCCAGCTTATGTTGTCATCAGTGTTTTTGATCTTGACCATTCTTACAGGTGTAAGATGGGATCTGAGTTCTTTTGATTTGCATTTCTCTGATGGTTAAGGATGTTGAGAATTTCCTTAAGTGTCTTTCAGCCATTTTGGAGTCCTCTGTTAAGAGTACTCTGTTTAGGTCTGTACCCCATTTTTTTATTAGATTATTTGTTCTTTGGATGACCAATTTCTTGAATTCTTTGTATATTTTGGAGATCAGCCCTCTGTCCAATATGAGGTGGGTGAAGATCTTTTCCCATTCTGTATGCTGCTGTTTTGTCTTTTTGACCATGTTCTTTGTTACAGAAGCTTCTCTGTTTCAGGAGGTCCCATTTATTTATTGTTTTTCTCAGTCTCTTTGCTACTGAGGTTGTATTTAGAAATTGGTCTTCTGTGTCAGTTCCTTCAAGTGTACTTCCCACTTTCTGTTCTATGAGATTCAGTGTTGTTGGTTTTATGTTAAGGTCTTTGATCCATTCGGACTTGGGTTTTGCACATGGCAATAGATATGGATCTATTTTTATTCTTCTTCATGTTGATATCCAGTTATGCCAGCACCATTTGTTGTATATGCTTTTTTTCCATTTTATATATTTTTTTGCTTCTTTGTCAAAAACCAGGTGTTCATAGGTATGTGGATTGATATCCTGGGCTTCGATTCAGTTCCATTGGTCCCCCTATCTGTTTTTTTGCCAATACCAGGCTGTTTTCAGTACTGTAGCTCTGTTGTAGAGTTTGAAGTCAGGGATCGTGATGCCTTCAGTAGTGCCTTTATTGTACACATTGTTTTGGCTATCCTGGTATTTTTATTTTTCCATATGAATTTAAGCATTTTTTCTTGAGGTCTGTGAAGAATTTTGCTGGGATTTTGATGGGTATTGCATTGAATCAGTAGATTGCTTTTGGTAAGATTGCCATTTTTTACTATGCTAATTCTACCCAACTAAGGGTATGGGAGAACTTTCCATTTTCTGGTGTCTTCCTCAATTTCTTTCTTAAAAGATTTAAAGTTCTTGTCATCCAAGTCTTTCAGTTCTTTTGTTAGGGTTACTACAAGATATTTTATGTTATTTGTGGCTATTGTGAAGGATAATGTTTTTCTGATTTCATCCTCAGCCCATTTATCATCTGTGTAAAGTAGGGTTACTGTTTTTGCGGGGTTAATCTTATATCCTGCTACATTACTGAAGGAGTTTATGAGTTGTAGAAGTTCCTTGGTAGAATTTTTGAGGTCCCTTATGTATATTATCATATCATCAGCAAAGAGTGAGAGTTTTACTTCTTCTTTTTCGATTTTTATCTGCTTGATTTTCTTTTGTTGTCTTATTGCTCTAGGTAGAACCTCAAGTACTATATTAAATAGATTGGCAGAGAGGGAACAACCTTGTCTTGTTCCTGATTTCAGTGGAATCACTTTGAGTTTCTCTCCATTTAGTTTGATGTTGGCTGTTGGCTTTCTTTACATGCTTAGCACCTTTTTCAGTGATGCAGTCACATCTTGCTTGCTCTGTGGCTGGGTCAGAACTGCAGAAGGAACTTCATTCTTCCTAGAATTATCCTGTTCTCATTGACCCTCCTCTATTTACTGTCTTGTTGTTCCACCTATACATCCTGCCTGACTACTGGCCAATCAGCGTTTATTTAAAATATAATTGACAGAATAGAGACCATTGTCCTACACCAATGTTTAGGTATGTTCCTTGTATCCCTGATATCTCCAAGACCTTTGTCATGGACAGATCTTATATTTTATCAAAGGGTTTTTCATCATCAAATTAGATGATCTTTTTTTTTTAGTTTATATATATGATGGACTACATTGACAGATGTGTGTATGATGAGTCATCCATGCATCTCTGGGATGAAGCCATATTGATCATGGTGGATGATTTTTCTCATGTGCTCTTGGATTTGGTTTGCCAGTATTTTAATTAGTATTTTTGCATCAATGTTCATGAGTGAGATTGGTCTGTCATTCTCTTTTCTTAGTAATGTCTTTATGTGGTTTGGGTATCAGGGTAATTGTAACCTCATAAAACGAGTTTGGCAATGTTCCTTCTGGTGCTATTGTGTAGAATAATTTTGGGAGCATTTGTATTAGTTCTTTGAAAACCTTCTAGAATTCTGTGCTGAAACCATCTGGCTCTGGGCTTTTTTGGTTCGGAGCCTTTGATGATTGTTTCTAAATGTTTAGCAGGTATAGATATATTTAATTTGCTTATATGGTCTTGATTTAATTTTGGTAAGTGATATTTATCCAGAAAATTGTCCATTTCTTTGAAGTTTTCCAATTTAGTGAAGTATAGGTTTTTGAAATATAACCTAATGATTCTCTGTATATACTCCAAGTCTGTTATTAAGTCCCCCTTTTCATGTCTGATTTTGTAAATTTGGATATTCTCTCTCTGCCTTTTGGTTAGTTTCGATAAAGGCTTGTCTATTTTGTTGATTTTCTCAAAGAACGAACTCTTTGTCTCATTGATTTTTTTGTATTGTTTTCTTTGTTTTTATTTTGTTGATTTCAGCTGTCAATTTGATTATTTCCTGCCATCTAGTCCTCTAAGGTAAGGTTGCCTCTTTTCATTCTAGAGTTTTCAGGTGCTCTATTAATACACTTACTTGTGTTTTTCAGGCATCTTTATGTAGGCATTTAGTGCTATAAATTTTCCTCTTAACACTGCTTTCATTGTCTCCCATAAATTTGGTTATGTTGTATGGTTATTTTTGTTGAATTTCAAGAAGTCTTTAATTTCTTCCTATATTTCTTTTTTACCCACTAATGATTCAAGTGAGAACTGTTTAATTTCCATGAGCTTGTGGGCTTTCTGAAATTAGATTTGCTATTGAATTCTAATTTTAAGCCATAGTGTTCTGATAAAATACATGGGGTTGTTCCAAATTTTCTCTGTATCTTTGGAGACTTGCTTTGTTACCTAGTATATGCTCAAATTTTGAGAAGTTTCCATGAGGTTCTGAGAAAAATGTATATTCTTTTATGTTTGGATGGAATGTTCTATAGATGTGTGGTAAGCCTATTTGAGTCATAACATCTGTTATTTCACTAATTTCTCTGTAAAGTTTCTGTCTGATAGACCTATCCAGTGTTGTGAGTGGATTGTTGAAGTCTCCCACTATTAGTATGTGGGGTTTAATGTGTGATTTAAGCTTTAGAAGTGTTTCTTTTACAAATGAGGGTTCTCTTGTTTTGGGGCATAGATGCTCAATATTGAGATTTCCTCTTAATGGATTTTTCCTGTGATGAATATGAAATGTACTTCTTTGTCTCTTTTGATTGATTTGAGTTTGAAGTCTATTTTCTTAGATATTAGGATAGCTACACCAGCTTGTATCTTAGGTCCATTTGATTGCAAAAATTTCCCCCAACCTTTTACTCTGAGACTATATCTGTCTTTGAGGTTGAGGTGTGTTTTTCCTGTATGCAGCAGAAGGATGGAATCTGTTTTCGTATCAAATCTGTTTGTCTGTGTCTTTTTATAGATGTGTTGAATCCATTTAATAATAAGGGATATATTGCTAGCTCATGCTATTTTAGTTTTTGTTGTTGGTGATGTTATTGTGTGTGTTTTTTTCCCTTCTTTGGGATTTGCTGCTGTGAGATAATCTATTGTCTGTGTTTTTGTAGGTATAGCTAACTTTCATGGGTTGGAGTTTACCATCTAGTACTTTGTGTAGTGTTGGGTTTGTGGTTAGGTAATGGTTAAATCTCCTTCTGTAATAGGATATCTTGTTTTGTCTGTCTATGGTGATTGAAAGTTTTGCTGAGTATAGTAGCCTGGGCTGACATCCATGCTCTCTTAATCTCTGCATAAACCTTCACCAGGACCTTTTGGCTTTCGTTGTTTCATTGAGAAGTCAGGTTTAATTTCTGATAGCTCTGCCTTTATATGTTACTTGGCCTTTTCCCTTTGCAGCTCTTAATATTCTTTCTTTATTCTGTATGTTTAGTGTCTGATTATTATGTGGCGTGGGTACTTTTTTTGATCCATTCTATTTGGTGTTCTTTCAGCTTCTTGTATCTACATAATCATATCTTTCTTTAGGTTGAGAAAGTTTTCTTATATGATTTTGTTGAATATACTTTCTGTGCTTTAAAGTTGGCCTTCTCCTTCTATCCATATTATTCTTTGGTTGGTCTTTTCATGAAGTCCCACATTTCCTGGATATTTTGTGTTAAGCTTTTAGATTTAATGTTTTCTATGACTGATGAGTCTATTTCCTATATTGTATTTTCAACGCTTGAGATTCTTTCTTCCATCTCTTGTATTCTGCTCTTTATACTTGCATGTGTGGTTTCTGATCATTTTCTCATATTTTCAGTTTCTTTAATTCCTTCAATTTGTGTTTTCTTTATTGTCTCTATTTCAGTTTTCAAGTCTTGAATTGTTTCTTTCATGTGTCTGACTGCTTTTCTTGGTTTTCCTTAAGGGATTTATAGATTTCTTCCATTTTTTTTTTTGTCTTTTCCTTCATTTCTTTGAGGGATTTTTTTTCATTTTCTCTTTAAGGGCCTCAAACATTTTCCAAATTTATTTTAGGTCATTTTTTCTGCTTCATTTGTTCAAGTCTTGCTATTATAGAGCCTCTAGTTTTGGTTGGTGTCATGTTGCTCTTTGTGGTGTTGAGTGTGTTCTTACCTTGTCTAACCATGTTTTTCTCTGATTCGTATAGTTGGGGCTGTGTCTCCTGTGATCCAGGTGCCAGTGGATCCAAATCTTGGATGGTTACTTCTCGTGGTGTAGTCAGGGTCACGTTTCCAGTTATCCTAGAGGTCACTCAATGTTCTTGGATGTTACTCAGTAATCCTGGTGGTCACTCTGCTATCCTGGGTATTGTTTGACCCTGCTGCCACAGAGGTTGCTTGCTTGTGGCTTTTCCCATTGATGTTGCTGCCTTGGTTCTAGTCCGACAGAGGATGCTGGTTCAGGCCTACTTCAGAGGAGGTTGCTGTCTCAGGCTTGCTCCTTCGGAGTTTCCACAGAATGGGTTTGTTTCCTGTAACTAGTTAATTTTTAAAAATTAGTTTTTTAATTGTTTAATTGCATTTACCATAAGGTAAGTCAATTAAAATGGGCATATATTTTAATTAAGATTTCAGAGAGACATTGATGAAATAAAGTAATGAAAAACAAATTACCATAGCAAGTTTCAAGGTCATGTATAACTATAAATGGCACAAAGACAATGGAAACTTCTAAGTACCATAAAATCACTGTAAATTAAAAGCAGAAAGAAACCCAAAGAGGTTGATAATAGTGATGGCTTTCACAATCCAATCCCTATGTCAAACAGAAAAAAAATGTTTATCCCTCTTAGGATATGTGGGTGAGTTAAATCTACTCAATTTTACATTTTTATTTCCATCTTTTCAATATCTTATTAGATGGATTTATGGTAAATAAAAGTAGCTGTGTCATTATTCTTTCCATTCTTCAGAGCTAACCAATTTTTAAATGGGCTAACTTGACTCAAGCATTATCTATTATTATTGGTTCATGTCATCAAAGAACATCAAATGAATGGCTTATTGATTTTAAAAGCTTCTGCAGAACATGCTTTAGTCATATAAAAGCACTTAAAATGAAACATCTAGTAACAGAAGATATGAAAGTACTAAAGAAAGACCATATATTCTTTGATCCTTTTCCCACTGAACGTCAGAGTTTATGATCAGTCATTTAACAGTCTAAAAGGCAATCCAACTTCTGCCTTCCTTGTAGTCTCATATTTGGCATATGTAAGGGTCATGGTCAAGAACCCCAGCCTAGATTACACAGTCAGTATAGACAAAGCTGACTTGAAAATGTAGCAGAATCAGACTATTGTAAGTACAATTTTATCTTGACATCTATATCAAATGCAGGATAGCTACCTCATGAAAATCATCATCTAATCACTTTTTATTTTATTTTGTGCAACATCATGAAAAAATAAAATATTTGGTATAAGAAGCATAAAATTTCTCACCATTTGTTATATAGCACTAACAATCAGAAAACATGCTAAGAAACAAAGATAGAGTGCATGTTTCCTCTTCCACTGCTACACTTCTCAGGGTCATGTGAATAATATGAAACAAAGATATTTTCTTTGTCTGGAAGATGTATACTTATTGAAGATGGGTTCATATCTCAGCCAAAGGTGTATCCTAGTCCATGCAGTTCAAACTCTTAAACTCACTTAGTTACATATTTGTTACATTCTTAACTACTTGAAACATGTTATATTAATGATTGGTTATAATATGCTTTCTGGTATATTTGAAAAATATCAACAATATGAGATGAACCCTTTCTATTTTTTCACATATCTAAGCAGCTTTGTATTTTCTTTTAAAAGATGTGACACAAGTAAATTTCCAAAAGCACAATTTGCCAAAAACATGCTTGCTTCTGCTACTGACTTCATGGCATCTTATTCACACTTCTCCAGTTAATCCATCATTTTGCTGTTCCTCACATAAATCAAGACTCTAAAATTAGCTTTTAATTTTAATCTAAAGTGCTAAAGAACATCACAAGAATTCTGTTCTGTATGTTGTCCTGTGACTTGCATTAAATTCAAATTTATCACAAACGTAACATACTGTTTGCTTGCTTATGTATCTATCTTCAATAAAATACTTATGCCAATAAAAATTTTCATCCAATTTGCCAAGCAAAATTTTCTAATTTTTTTAAATTACAGTAGTTATTATTAAACTTGGCATTCCATTAAAGAATATTGGACAACTACTTAAAAATAATGATGAATACTAAGGAGAATGTGAGAAAGAGGGATGAGAGGTTTTGACATCAGGTAGCTGGAAAGACCATTAAGCAATGGTGAGAAATGACAAGTCATTAATGCTAAGAATTGAGAGAAGAGCAATTTAGGTAGAAGGAATAAGAACTTCATTTTCAAGATATAACTTTCTTGTTGCTTTGGATTCATAGAAAAGCACAACAAAACAAAACAAATCAACAAAAAAACAGTGTCATGGCTATAATGCATAGGAGGAAGTGATAGAAATAAAGAGTAAGTGGTGAGATTAAATAAATTAGTACAGAATTTGAAATTTCTTCTAAATAACTTTAGAGATTATTTGGAATGTTTAGGTTTGAGGTTAGAATAGGTGTAATTTGTATTTTCTGATGATCACATTTTAATGTAGGGGACATATTATGTTACTATGATACTAGAAGTGGGAGTATTCATTCCTTTTGTTGTGGTATAAACTAGAGACATTATTTTATGAGAATGAATGAACATTTAACAAATACATAATTGAAAATATTAATATATAAGTAGGAGAAAATGAATAAACAAGTGATAAAAGATCAAAAAGAGAGGAATTAAAATAGATACACAAATTGATGAATCTATTTATTGATCACAAGGAGAATTATCAATGATAAAGAGTCCATCTGGACTGGTTTAGAATTATTTGACACTCTTAGCAATTCCAAACAATTTAAGAATCCTAATATTTTGGCTATGACCTTAGCTAATGCTTTATTGAAAGAGTGACTCTAATAAGTGATTATGACTTTCAGTGTTGTTTGTTAGCATTTTCCTTGAACAATTTTATTTATATTTCTCTATAATTTGAAACAATTCTAACCAAACTGTTGTAATTAAGATTAAAATAAATCATGCCATTCTAAAAATTATCTTTTTAAAAAAATACTTGAGGAAAATGTCTTGAATTAATTAAAAAGAAGAAAGAAAATTTCAAAATCCCTTTCATTATTGCTTTTTTAAAAACTTAATTTATGACTACAGATTTAGGAGATTCATGAATATTTCCAGAAATTTCTAACCTCAAAATACATTTTTAAATGTATAGAAAAGGACTGGGAAAATTTCTCAGTGCTTAAGAGCACTGACTGCTTTCCTAAAGGTCCAGGGTTTTATTCCTAGCATCCTCACAGTAGCTTATAATCATACATAACTCAAGTCTTTGGGGTTCTAATTTATATATGCAAGCAAAATATCCATTAACATTATTTTTAAAAGAAAGTATATACATACATACATACATATATATAGTTACAGAGAACCTGAATTGAATTTTATTCAAAAGAAATGTGGTCAGGAATAAATAACACTAAAGACCTTTCATAATAGTCATAAGGATACACACTACTGTAGAAACTTCCCAAAATATATAGAAACACACATATAAAACAAGCTTAATATAGTTAACCTGTAATGGAATGACAATGTTCCTACTAGACACAATAGGCTAAGAAATAAAAATCCCAATGCCTGAAATGGTTTGAAGTTGTATGCCAGTGTGGTCTCATAGACGTTATTAGCCTTATAGGCTAACATCATTGATTGGATCCAGCATTTGATGGTAAAATCTTAAGGCTGAAGATACTATGTAAGTTAAAGGACATAGAGAAATCATGTTATACTGTTATAGAATCTTCATCCTTGCTATTTAATTTTCATAAAGCAGGAAGATGGAAGAAAAACTATCATGGGACTAAAATAGTCAGCAGTGTTAACTGTCTGGGAACTCTGAGATATAGAATATTGTATAGCCTGGCAAGATATGCCCATTGATGGTGGTAGGAAAGTCATGGGAGTAATTGTCCACTTTTTGATTGGATTTAAGACTTCCTTAACAAAATGAACCCTGTGACAAATTATCAGGTACAAGAGCAAGTATTAAGCAGCTCATAGACACTAGGGAAGAACCTACTATTATGCTTCGTACTGGACATAGTATTAAACTTATTCTTAAAGTCTTATAATTTTATCCAAAGATTAATGCATATTTCAATGCTCATCAGAGAAACTTCTATATGCAGTAGATGGCAATTAACACAGACACCTACAACCAACCAAGATGTTGAGTAAGAGACTACAGAACACTTAGCTCAAAATAGGACATCTGCAATACAACCTGTCCATCCAAGGCTAAAGTAAGGAATCATTGTAGAAAGGGAACAGAGGAAGAAAATGTAAGGGCCACAGTCATGGAGAGATGAGTTAGACATAAAGTTGAGAAGATATTGACAATTGGCAGCTGTTTGGAATCAGATTCTTTTTGAAAAATAAGTATAGCACAAGGAAAATGGACCATGCTCTATTGTAACCTCACACATTCATGAGTATATGCATAACAGAAAAGTGACTAGCAACTTATAAAAACAAAGAAAAAAGAGGATGCAGTACTGTATGACCTAGGAAAGGAGAATAGAAATGGATTTCAGAGGAGCTGTGGAGGCAACAAATATGATCAAAACTCATAATAAAAATTCTCAAAAAACAAACAAATCAACAGGTAAAAGAATAAAAGAGGCACTATGACTGCCTTTGAGCACACATTTCAACTTTTTACGTCTACACCCTGCCATTCTCCCACATCAGATTTTGTACTTTCTAAGTGCTCCGTAATTGGAAAAGATAATTCCTTTAGGTAATTTTTATGCATATATATAGAAAAAAGGTAGTTTAACCAGTATTCATTCCTTTTTGCCTTCCTGTTCTTTCTGCCATATGATGAAACTGTATATCCCAATTGTAGGATTCAGTAACAACGCAACTCTTGTAAAAAAATGAATAAAAATAAAGCCCATATGCACATAGATAGTGTTGCTATTTGATTGGATGAGAAGTGTGAATTTGTTAGAGAAGGCATAGACGTGTTAGAAGAAGTCTGTCACTAGGGGCTGGGATTTGAGATGTCAAAAACCTAAACCAGGCCCAATGACTCTTTCTTTTCCTGCTGCCTCAAGATATGGATATAGAACTCTAAGCTACTTCTCTAGCGCCATGTTTGCTTGAGTGTTGTCATGTTTCCTACCAAGACAAAAATTGACTAAATTTCTGAAATTGTAAACCAGACCTAATTAAATGTTTTCTTTATAAGAGTCTGGAGGCTGAATAATGCAAGCCCATTTCCACCTTCTCTGACAATCAGAGTTTGGAGATTGTCAAGCATAGTCACACACTCCAACTCAGGATGTGATTGCTTGGTTCTTTTGAAATTAAGATTGCTCCATGCCATCCTGACAGATGGTCAGGATATGCAAACGTACATCTGCTCCTTCTTTTGTAAGTGTGAGGTCACCTGGGGAAGGGGCAGTCTTCAGGATAAGTAATCTAGAGCAGCTTTACTACCTAGACAACAGATTTGACATCTCAGAGTGATAAAAGATTGACTGTTTGGGTTGTCCTTTGTATCATGTTAATAAAGTCTTTGCTACCTTCTCCATTGTTTACAATGTGTATAAAAGCTATGGAAAAATAAACGTGGGCAATTTTAAGATTTCAGTCAGTGGAATGCCCTCCCAATAATTTTTATGATTCTGTCCTGTTATTTTTTATGCGTTTTCATATTCTTTACTTATATTTCTAAAATTCCCATGCCCCTACTCTGGTAAGACATATTTTTGTTGAGGCTGGTCCTCGACATTAAGAGTTGTTATGATCATGCTGTTTACAGAAATGGAACACTGAATAAGACTAAAACAGAATAGCTCCCATTCCCAAGCCCACTGATGTCTTGGTCTTGCCTGTTCATACTTCAGAACAGTGAAAAAACAAACCTCTATTGCTGACACATGAACAATATTTTGTTTTAGAAGAGCAAGGTAAGAGTAGGAATAACATAAACTAAGTAAATTAAGACAGAGTCCTTCAATATTCAATTTGAATTGGAAATGGTAACTCAAATTTATTCAAATGATACCACAGTATCAACTCATGGATTCTGAATTACCAAGGGAAACATGTTAACACAGGAGAAAGCACACACTCATTACCTTAACAATATCATAATATTTACATCACTAAAGGACATAAAACGCAATGTATGTGGTTCTGGTAAGAATATATTAAGAATATATGACTATAATATCCTTGCTTAAAACAACTGAATGATATCTGATTCTTCTTCCAAGCCCCCCCATGTGTATGTGTGTGAATGTGTGTGTCTTTGTGTGTGTGTGTGTGTGTGTGTGAGTGAGTGTAGGTTGTTTTGTACCAGTGAGTGCGGGTAACTATGTGGCATAGTGTACATAATAAGTCAGAAGGAAACTGTGCCTGTCAGTCTTCATCTTCACCTTGGTTGAGACAAGATCTCTTTTTGCTTTATAGCTAAGCACACCAGGCTTGTTGACTTGTGAGATTCCACAGAACTTACTGTCTCCACCTGTAATCCCTCTATGGGAGTTCTGGGATAACAGGTGTACATTACCATGGCTGGTTTTACAT
Source organism: Ondatra zibethicus (assembly GCA_004026605.1). Taxonomy (NCBI): domain Eukaryota; kingdom Metazoa; phylum Chordata; class Mammalia; order Rodentia; family Cricetidae; genus Ondatra; species Ondatra zibethicus. Next base: position 13,862 of record PVIU01023501.1, read on the forward strand.
CATTTCTGAAGATCTGAATTCCATTATACATTTTTTTTAATTAAAAGTATTTTATTCACTGAGACATCTCCTCATCCCCTAAGATTTTTTTTTTTATTTTTTTGTGTTGATGAGATGTTTGGGATAGAGAAACAATTTGAATATTACACTGCCAAATTATCTCATGAGCTTGCATTCATATGAATCCATTTAGAAAACAAAAATGATAGTGAAAATAAGTTATAAGTTTTTTATAGGAAAATATTTTAGATGAAAATTGACTTATAAATATTATAATTGGCCTGAAGGAGACTACTTAAGGAAGACGACATTTTGAAAATCTTGATGATTTATTTACCAAAACACAAATAATTAAGAAGTTCTGTGAATTGCCTGGGTGAAATATGGTTCCTATCTAGCAGAAAATAATTTTATGTTTGTTTAAAGATAAATGATAGTAGTTACCTGGTTTACTGAGCTTATGAGGCCTATGGTATGTACATATTCCATAGGAAGATCTATAGCAACAAGTTTTCCTTGTATGAGGAAGGGTCATGAAGTCACTGAGGGAATACATACATTTAATTTTGAGCTGAATTATGGTACCATTATATATATATATATATATATGGTTGTGTGTGTGTGTGTATGTGTATCTTTATAAGGTATCTACTTAAAACCACAAAATAGTAGCTTCTATGACATTAATGTTCTTTGAAAATTGTCACTGTAAATTGACATATTAAAATTGTTTAGATTTATGGGCTCTGAAGTGATTTACTGAATATGCATATAACATGTAATAATTAAATCCAGCTATTATATTTAGCATTTCAAATAATATTATTTTGCTGAAAACCACAATACACTACACACCAGAAAACAAAGAAAACACCTTCCTTCTGCAATCATCTAGTATGCTCTGTTTGTAGAACTTAACTTCATATTCACTGGAAAAGGGAAATGCTAAGGATATAGTCTACTTTCTTAGATCAGACATGCTTTTCCCTTAATTTGCATTGGAGATTACTGTCTATATGCCAAAATTCACTAATGGTCAATTATTTAATATAATCTGCCATGTTATTGGAATGCAACCTGTCTTCAATCTCCGGTATAATTTTAATCATGTTTAGATTACTTATATTTCCTATAACACTGTAAATGTTCTATCATATTCATTATGCTATATTTAGGGAATAATGGTATAAATTATAAATGTGTTACTTAGAAATGCAATGTCTTTAATAAGTGTTTATGATTCATGATTGATCTAATGACAGATTCAATCCATGGGCAAGGAGGGCTAATTTTTCTGAAGTTGAATTTGAATGAGTGTCAATATATGCCCAGCATCAATTAAATGCATTTAAAATAGAATCCCTACACTTAAGGCTCAGGGAACATAACAGAAGATATGGCAGAATGATATTCAGAGTCAGAGGACCTGGACAGGACCACTGATATGAGATAGCATCCTTTTGTATGATTGAGAAGTTGTACCCAGAAAATCTCAACATCATGTTTGTCTAAGCCAGATCTGATGATTAATTGATATGTTATGTGGACAGGAGAATTTGCACAAGCTTTCACCTCTATAACAAGAGTTATAGGTAATTAATGGCTTCTGAGAGAAGAAGAATCAGTTTTCTCTAGGGACAGGTTCATTGATGAGCTAGCCAATTCTAAGAGGTCAGTCCTTAACATAAATGAGTGATTAGAAAATGTTCTCAACAGATTGAATGCATTCATTTATGTTTGTGTGTAAGAATTGTAACTAACCAATAAGAGGTCATGGTTTAAGAAGGAATAGGAGAGACATAGGAAGAATTAAAGGAAAGGGAGGGAAAATAATAATAATATAAATATAGTAATCATGTATAAAGTTATCAATATTTTTTAAAGATGGCATAGTATTCACAAGCGGAATGGTATTTTGAAATGGCAATTTCTGAAAAGGCCTTTTGCTCAACAATAATATCACCAAAACTAGTACTCTAGGGACAACTCTAAGATATATATCAGAATCCAATTGAAGGTAGTACTCTGAAAATTTGTATTAAGAAATCAGGAAAAAAATAAACATCAACTAACTCAATTATATTACTGGAAAGTTCCTTTGCTTCCTAAACAAATCCAAGAGGTCTTATTTGAAAGCATTTTTAACTACAGTTATGTTTATTGGGAGGGGCATGAGGCAAGAATATGCTACAGTGTTAGGTCAAAGGAAAATTTGTGGGAGCCATGTTTTTCTTTCTACCAAGTGGTTGCCAAAGATCAAATTTCTGTCTTCAGGCTCGGTGGCAGGCTGCTCACCTACTGAGAACTCTCACCTGCCACAATCCAAGAGTTCTTGTAGCTGAATCTCTATACATGTCCTGATTGCTCTTGTTTTACAAGATTATTTGGTTATTGTTACATTCAATTTCTTGAAATGACACCAAAATATTTCCATTAAATACCTTTCCATTTGCAACTACAGATAAAATCAACTTCTAGATATTTGTCACCACAAATAATAATAATTAATGATGATGATACATGTAAGTTAAACAAAACAAAGATTTTCCAAGTAAAAGTAGATTCACAGCATGGTTGGAAAATACTTCTATGCTTTCCCTTTCATCAAATCATGATTTTCAAAGTTGTTAATTTGTCTATTTTTTGCATTAGGCTACAAAATCTTGTTTGTGTTCTTCTTCAATGTTTAGCCATTAGTGAAGACCAGTAAATTATAACACTTATAAACAAAGGTTAGGTCTTGCTCAGGTTTGAGAAAAATATTTGCACATAGAAGAAATATCTTTCATATAATGTGTAAAAAATGACATTGATTATGCTCTTGCTAATTATTTTTCTGCTAAAGACATCAGCTTCAGTTTTATCTTTAGTGATAACAAATGTCTCTATTTACATTTTGATGTTCTCCCATCTGTGCAAATAGGTGTGATTGAAAAGACTAATGTTGGGCCTCTTTTGTAAACAGTGTACATACAAAAATGATGTGTTGGATTCATGTCTGTGGATATTTATACTTACATCTCTATGTAAAATTCTTGCTTCGTCAGAAATCATTTCAAAGAAAAGAACATTTCATTCCTTACAGTCATACTTCACATGATTCAGTAGTTAATTAATTTCCCAGATGAATGATGTCCTACCTTGCTGCTCAGGAAACTTTTACAGCTGTATGATTTTAAAAGAAAAGAAGAAGAAGAAACAACATGAAAACAGCTTACCATATTTAAGATTCCTGGGTACAAATCTCAATTTTACTGTTTTCTGTATGAATTCAGCAAGTTCACAACAACCTTGCCTTTGCTCTCTGCCATGTGGTTTAACTGTACATGGAAAATTCCTAACCTGTTCTTACACACACAACTACCTTTGTAGCAGTTGTCTTTCTAACTTTTGTTCCAACCACAGTATAACTGAGAATTATAAGAAACCAGGAATGGTGTTTAAAGCGATAGTGATTTATGTCTAGTTGGGCACAATTCCCTCTTCAAGATAGGTTTAACATGATCTTCCAAATACTGTTTTCAAAATCCTTTCTGTAGTTTTGATACTTCCCTCCTGACTCCTAACAACCTTGGAATAAACCAATAGTAACAAGTAACACAAAATAGTACCTCTTTTTTTAAATTTTAAATTTTTTACCTATTTTAGTCATTTATTTTTCTTTAAAACTTTATAAAGCAGTTATAGTTTGATTATTTTAATGTTACATGTGGCAAATGTAAGACTCAGAGAAGGAAGTAGTGCATAGGAATATAGCTTGCAAAATACAAAACCTAAATTATCATGCAGAAAATAAGGACTTGGAGACCATATCAAAAATAAGTTTATTAAAATAAGCAATATTTTCTTAGACTTTATGATATTCATAATATAAAATTTAACCATTTTCTACATGCATTCAGTAAGAACTAAGTTATAAACCTCTGCAAATATAAGTTTATAAGAGACACATACTGTCAATTCTAATATCAACTCGAGTTTAATACATACTAATGTGAAAATATTGAAATCCATACTCTTCCATTTGGGTTTTGGAAATGCAAATGCAAACAGAACCTATGTTCTGCATTCCTCTGAATTATGAATATATTGCTTTATGTGTATAATTCAGTATTTACATGCTTCTGTCATATATTTTGGTATTATTTAATTAATTTCATAGATTTAAAAAGATGGGATTTTTTTTTTAAAACTTGAGCAAAACTCTTTGGCAATAAGCATCATTGGCTTTTAATATCTGTTGTGGCCAAAAGTAGGCAAGCTTTTCCTCTATTATCAAAAAGAATAACAGTGCTAAGGTTTTCTCATACCTAATACAGGAATTTGTCTTCAGCACTTCATGATTAAAAAAAATACATAAAATGGATTTGTTCATTAAGGGACTTCAGAATGGTTCAGGAGGCCACATTAGGTGGGAGAACTGTGGGACACAGTCTGTTCATCATTTTTCAAAAAGGCATTTCACTTACACCTTCAGAAGTGTTAATGAGGCATTCACACTTTTACCGAGTGAAAAAGCAATAGAAAACCGGTCTTTCAATCTGTTCAAAGACATGCTCAGCAGCTACACATAAATGGGTCTTATGTGATTTTCATATGGGAATAATACTAAAGGATGAAAGACAACATAAATTTCAAAAATACAAAAGATACAAAGGGGAAAGATAGAAGTGAAAACATGCACATTTTTTAAAATTTTGATTTTTATTATCTAGCCTGTATTTCTGTAATGAGAACATCATGGTAGCAGAAATTCTTGAAGATGATCCCTTTGAGAAAGTCTTTTTCCAGCACCCTTGCATGAAAATTAGTTCATACAATAAAGAAAACAATTATAGAATAGGCATTTGTTTCTCTACTGTTGATGGAATTATATTACTGATTAAGAAAATCAGTTTTATTTTTTCACACAATATTTAGTAGCACATTTAATGAGTATCAAATACATTTTATCATCATTTATGCCTACACTCTGAATTTATTATACCTGTTTATCGTACCTGTAAACTACTCATGCTAACTGTTGCCATTGACTAACAGACGAGCAGGATAGAACCAGATGTTAATTGGTATACTGTCTTAACCCAGATCATTTTGAATCATTATTCTCAAACATTTTTAAAATCAGATATTTAGAATTTATTCAAGATAATTAAGACAAATCTTCTGATATATTATAAAACTTTTACTTTGTTATATCTAATCCTTCACTTAATTTACCTCTATTACTATACTGGACAATTTTGCAGAACTTTTGTTTACAAGTTAAGAGACTCAGACAAGAAAATGTATGGCTTTCTTTGTCCTGAAAAAGAACAAGTAAGCTCATGTTTGTCCAAATATTTCAAATTTTCTTTCCTAATATTTATTATACAAATAATAACCCAATCATGGATAGTTCAGGAAAAGCAACTGAATGACAGTATTGGGTAGATAGCCCTTAGTTAAAGACTTATGGCTCTCTGTATCTGTCTCTGGAGGGGCTGCATAATTAGTAACTACCATGTTACATGTATTGCATATCCTAGTAATCTAATAATTTTTCTGACTCATATTCTTGTTAGAAAGCACTATGTTTACTTTTTCCTTTCTGGAAAATATGTAAATCCCACTTTTCAGTTAAAAAATTGAGTTTATGGATGTGTAAAGAAGTGTGGAAAACTGCATTGTTATATAGTCTTAATATCATTTCTTTTCTAGTATTTTTGATAATCATAGTACCGTAATACAAATCAACATGTATTTTAAATTAATGCATGGATTTAAACTTGCACTGACTTCATGAAAATATTATGGGGAAAAAAAGAACAACAATTGGCATTACCTAGGATTTATGTCTTGTGCTCTTTTGTCACAAGTATGTAATAGAACTAATGTAATATGGGTCAGGTCAGCTTTCTGACATATAGTGTAATCTTTATGTCACAGAACAAATGCTATATATTCTTTTAAGAAAGATCCACTTTAAACACACATACACACCCTTGGTGGAAGAAATGCAAAGGAATTTATTTTACACTACAATGAACACTTATTTTAAAGCTCTCTACAACAAAAAAAATGCTCTGTTTATTTCTAAATTTTCCTTAATAAAATGTTATCTCCTTTTCTGTTCCAGCTTATAAGGGTGGGGAACTGATCATTGTCAATGTTGTCTCTTGCTCTACTATTAGCTTAGTCATATACGAAAAATAGTAACAATTGCTCTGACTGTTGTTCAGTTACTGACTCCTTGATACACTATGAAAGTTTATTATTGCTGTTTTCTCAGGTTAGTTGCTGAACCTAAATCAACTGATATCTTAATTACTATCTATGGCCCTGTGGTCCCAAACTTAGCACCCCACCACTCAGGCTATGTCATGGTGAGACTTTTGGTCCCAGAGGCACTGGCTCTGAAGCTGCTGACAAATGCAGTTTTTATCTAAATCTCTAGCATTCTATTTACCAATAAAGACAGAGAAGAAGGTTGTGGGGAAAACCTGCTATCTCAGAGAGACTGAGAAGCAACCAGTTGATCTTCTTTTGGGCTAGAGACCCAGAAAGAGAGCATCTCTCCATCTGTTCCAAACCAAAAACCTCATGAGACTCCAAGTCCTTCCTTTATCCTTAATGTGCATTTCTCTATCCATTTTCTTGGCTTCTTTATTTGCTTTATGGATAATTCCTGTCAACAAGTTGCTTGCTCCATCTCCTGACTCAAGGTCGATTTTATTTAACAGTCTCAGGTTTCACAGTGCAATCTAATATCATATAATATATTGATATCTGAGCACGTTTTAAGTGAGAATGAGAACAGTTGCCACATCTTGATATTGTAGCTTATGAGGAAGTTATCACAGAGATTGCTCAAACACATCTTTGTCTTATTTTCAGTTAAATTATTTCATCACTATGTACTAAGCTCACTTCATGTTAAATACCAGCTAGTCTTTCAATATGTAAACAGAAATAGATTTCATAAATAAACATAACTTATGTTTGGGGCTCTGAAGTTCTAAACCAATAAATTACCAAATGAAGCAAGCATCCAGTAATCAAATATACTTGAATACTTTCTGATATTAAAAAAATGAAAAAAATCTCCCAAAAATAACAGCAAAGAAAACAAATGAAAATCCCTGAATTAAATATTCACTAAATGTATGGTCAGAGATTAATGAGGCTGTTGTTTCAGATTCTCACTTTGGTCAGGTACCTGAGCAATATTGCATCATTTAACCACCATTGTACTTGAAACTACAAATATCATCAATTTTGAGCAATCAGTAATAAAGATAACCAACAATAATGATTTGATGAGGTAGCCCACAAAACCATAGAAATATTTACCAGCTATATTTCTTACAGAATGTTAGTATCTACAATATATAATAAACTCAAAAAACAAACACCAAGAAAACAATCCATTTTAAAAATGTACTAAAGAACTCAACACTGAACTCTCAGAAGAAGGAATACAGATAGGTAGGAAATACTGAAAAGTCATTCAACATCCTTAGCTATTGCAGAAATATGTATTAAAACCACAGTAGGAAAAGTGGCCCTCATTAAGAATAGCAGTAACAAGAAATGGTAGATGGGATAATGGCGAACACTTGTACACTGCTTTGGGGAGTCAAATTTGTTCAGTAATGTTAGAAATAACTTTGAAGATTATTGAAAAGCTAAAAAAAGAAACCACTATATGGCACAGATATTTCCATTCCTTGGTATACAGCCAAAGGTTTCTATACCCTAAAATATGGATATTTGTACAGTCATATTTATTGTTGCTTTGTGGAAAATAACTAGGCAATAGAGAAGCATAGATATCCAGTAACTGACAAATAGATAATGATTAAGTTGTACACATATACATTGGAATATAACTTAGTGGATGGAAAACTAAAATTGTGAAAATTTCTGATAAATTAAAGAAATTGCTTAAAGGAAGGGTTAAGAGTTGGCACTCATGTCTAAAATGACAAATACTACAGGTTTCAAATCATATAGAAGGATTCTGTCTATTGGATCCTTCTCTAGTGTGATATATGTAACATGGAGTAATTGTACAAGCCGGAAAACAAGAAAGGAAATAGAGATTGAAAGAATGTGGAGGTTTGCTTTCAGGGAGAAGGGAAAATAGAACATAAGTAATAAGGGGGAGCTCTGTGGGACAAAAGCTTTAGGTAGGAAGTAATGGGGGGGTTAGAGAAATGAGAATGCAGGTTTGGGGTAAGAATTAGCTTGCATAAAAGAATATAAATGCATCATTTGGCAAGTGAGATATGCTCACTCATGCAATTCTGACTTGAGTGTTGGAAGAATAATAAACTGCTCTCTGAATATATTAAAAACCTACTCCACATTTTGGTGCAATGTTGGATACTGTAAGGTTGGATAACAAGCCAGATCTATGGAGGCAATACTTAGTATATTTCTTCGTGACTAATTAAAACAGATGAAGAGCGAATGTCTTTTAAACTACTGTGACTTTAACTGTATACAAAAGTAAACCCCAGACTCAATAAATGGATGGTGGAGAGTAGTACGGCTGGCCCAAGACACAGAAAATGAGTAACTAATGCAACCTTTTATGAGGCTCAAAAGCATTGCAGAAATAAAAAGTGGAAAGCATGCAAAAGCCAGAAAATATGATGAAGGGTTATGAAATATCATTCCCTAGGTTCATACAACAATTGCAATTAACTCACATAAACCATAGTTACCCGCATTAGCACTAGTCAGGACCAACTTTATCAACTGTCAATCAAGAAGAGAGGTTTCCTGGACTCCCTTTGCCTATTCATTCCTATTGACTACTGACATATTTTGGGAGAGGGAGTATCACTGTTTTTAGTTGTGTACCTATTGCTGAGTACACCAGGCTACAGTGGATAGTACTAAACCTATGATCACACAGAAGGTCCTGTTTAATCTTGGTGCAGTGAATATGAAGTTAGACAGGGGTGATAGGGAAGTAGTAGTGAGAGAGGTCATATACAATATGTACATATGCAAAGTTTTTAAAAAGATAATAATAAAAGTAAAAAGTTAAAAATTAGGCATAAATAACTTGATTTATAAGAAGCACAATGTAATGTTTATATATATAATATATATCTTTATTATAATTATTATTCCCACTCCCTCTTTAAGAATAAAGTTTGGGGCCTGTGGGCAGGTGAGAGACTTTCCTCCAGGCTGTGCCCAGAACCTGCCACCCACTGAAAGCTGTCCTGCCAAGACCCACTCTGCTGTCCAACATCCTCCCTGTGGCCAGCCGTCCCTCACAATGAAAACATACTACATAGGTACATGCACAGACTACACTCACTGAAAAGATCAGACCCACTCTACCACCAAATCCCACACTTTTGAACATCCTACCCATAGCCAGTCCTCCCCTCCAACCCACCAGACTACATATACAAAGATGCAAACCACACCCTTTGGAAAATCAGGTGAGAGATTGGCCTTTCAACTGAACTGCCCCAGGACATATCCTGTACCCCTCACACTCCCATTCCAGCACCAGTAAGGCAGATGGACCCTGGCCCCACCTCTGGTGGATATCTACTGCTCTGGAACATTTCCCACCAGCCTGTAGACAGGAGAAAGACCTGCCCCCAGACTGTGGCCAAACCTCAACCACTCACTAGATGCTGTCCTTCCAAGACTCACTCAACTGCCTGACCCCACACACCTGAAAGTCCTCTTCATGGCCACCCCTCCCCATATCCCCAGCAGCCTACATATGCACAAGCACAACCCACACTAGTTTGAGAAACAGCAGATTACATAGGCAAAATGGCAAACCACAACAGTTGGAAGCACAAGCCACACCTGTTGGAAGAGAAGATGAGTAAGTGCCCATGTAAGAATACATAAAGAACACAAGAAACTAGACATTAAAATTCTAAATAACCTCATTAAAAAATGGAGTACTGAACTGAACAGAGAATTCTCAACAGAAGAAGTTCAAATGGTAAAAGGATACAAAAGGTCATGTTCAAGTTCCTTAGCGGTCAGGGAAATGCAAATCAAAACAACTTTGAGATACCATCTTATACCTGTCAGAATGGCTAAAATCAAAAACACCAACGATAACCTATGCTGGAGAGGATGTGGAGTAAGGGGAACACTCATCCATTGATGGTGGGAATGTAAACTTGTGCAACCAATTTGGAAATCAATGTGCCGGATTCTCAGAAAACTTGGAGTCATCCTACATCAGGATCCAGCAATACCACTCTTGGGAATATACCCAAGAGATGCCCAGTCATACTACAAAAGCATTTGTTCAACCATGTTTATAGCAGCATTATTTGTAATAGCCAGAACCTGGAAACAACCTAGATGCCTCCCAATGGAAGAATGGATAAAGAAAGTGTGGCACATATACACATTAGAGTACTACTCAGTGGTAAAAAACAATGACATCTTGAATTTTTCATGCAAATGATTGGAAATAGAAAACACTATCCCGAGTGAGATAACCCAGACCCAAAAAGATGAATATGGTATGTACTCACTCAATAGTGGTTTATAGCCATAAACAAAGGACATTGAGCCTATCGTTCCCAATCCTAGAGAAGCTAAATGATAAAGTGTACCCAAAGAAAAACATATATAAATCCTCCTGGAAATTGGAAGCAGACAAGATCGCAGGACAAAAGTTTGGAGCATGGGGGTGGGAATAGGGGTGGGAGGAAGAGGAGAGGGGGAGAGAGAAGGGAGAAGGGGAGGATTGGGGAGAGCTTGGAGGAGTGGGATGGTTGAGATGGAAGAAGGGAGGATTTGGGAGCAGGGAAGAAGATATCTTAACTAAGGGAGCCATTTTAGGCTTGGCAAGAGACTTGGCTCTAGAGGGGTCTACAGGTGTCCAGGGGAATGTCCCCAGCTACGTCCTTGTGTAGTAGAAGAGAGGTTGCCTGAACTGGCCTTGTCCCATAGCCACACTGATGACTTTCTTGAATATCACCATAGAATCTTTGTCCGGTGATGGATGGAGATAGAGACAGAGGCCCACATTGGAGCACTGGACTGAGATCCCAAGGTCCAGTTGAAGAGCAGAAGGAAGGAGAAGATGAGCAAGGAAGTCAGGACCAGGAGGGGTTGGTCCACCCACTGAGAAAGTATGACTGATCTAACAGGAGCTCACCAAGGCCAGCTGGACTGGGACTGAATGAGCATGTGATCAAGCTGGACTATCTGAATGTGGCTGACACTGAGGGCTGACTGAGAAGCCAATGATAATGGCACATAGATTTGATTCTACTTCATGTACTGGCTTTTTGGGATCCTAGCCTGTTTTAATGCACACCTTCCTAGGCCTTGATGGAAGGGGGAGGACCTTGGACTTCCCACAGGGCAGGATTCCCTGCCCTCTCTTAGGACTGGAAGGGTAGGGGTGAGGGTGAGTGGGGGAGTGGGAGGGAAATGGGAGGAGGGGAGGAGGTGGAAATTTTGGATGGTATTATTTACAAAGCAATAAAAACTATATATATTTAGATAAACAAGATAAAAAAGAAATAGAATGGAACTATGTAGCAAAAGTAAAGCCCGTTCAACCTGACTTTTTTCCCCAATAAAATGGCTTTTTTGAAAAAAAAAAAGAAAATAGATTAATAGATTCATCAGTCAAAGAAAATATTAAATTCAATAATTGCAAAAAAAAAAAACAAGGCAATCTGGGACACTATGAAAAGGACAAACCTAAGAATAATAAGCATAGAAGAAGGAGAATCCCAGATCAAAGGCACAATAGATGTATTAAATCATAGAAGAAAACATTACCAATCAAAAGAAGGACAATACCTATAAAGGTACAAGAAGCTTACTGAACTCTAAATAGGCTGGACCAAAAAAAAAAAAAAGCCCATTGACACATAATAATCAAAACACTAAACATACAGTATAAAGGAAGAATTTTAAGAGTTGCAAAATAAAAAGTACAAGTACCGTATAATGACAGACCTATAAGAATTTAAAAGGAATTATCAATGAAGACTCTGAAAGCCAGAATGTCCTGGACAGATGTTTTGAAGAGACTAAGGAGCTATGAGTAAGTAGCCCAGACTACTATACTTAGCAAAATATTCAATCAACATAGACAGAGAAAAAAAGATATTTCATGACAAAAAAGATTTAAATAATACTTATCCGCAAAGCTAGCACTACATAAGTACTAGAAGGAAAGCTCTAACCCAAGGAAATCAGTTACAGGCACAAAAACATAGGCAATACATAGTGTAACAATGGCAAAACCCAAAGAAGAAGCACACACACATACAATACTATCACGACTACCAAAAAAACTCCCAGAAGTTAGCAATCAATAATCAATAATATCTCTTAACATCAATCGACTCAATTCACCAATAAAAGACACAGACTTACAGAATGATAAAAAAAAACAATATCCATCTTTCTGCTGCAAACAAGAAACACAAATCAACCTCAAAGAAAGATATTATCTCAGAGGAAAGCATTAGAAAAAGATTTTACAATCAAATAGACCTAAGACCCCATCCATTAATAGTGCGAGACTTCAACACCACACTCTCATTAATGGACAGGTCTCCTGGACAGAAATTTTTTAAAAAATTTTTTTTCCATTCCAAAATTTCCACTTCCTCCCATTCCCCTCCCACTCCTCCACTCACCAGTGCTCCTCCCTCCCCCTCCAGCCTTAAGATAGGGCAGGGTACTCTGCACTGTGGGAAGTCCAAGGCCCTTCCCCCTCCATCCAGGCCTGGAAGGTGTGCATCCAAATAGACTAGGGTCCCAAAAACCCAGTACATGCAGTAGAAACAAGTCCCAGTGCCATTATCAATGGCTTCTCAGTCAGCTCCCATTGACAGCCACAATCTGAGAGTCCAGTTTGATCACATGCACGTTCAGTCCTAGTCCAGCCGGATTTGGTGAGTTCCCATTAGATCAGTCACACTGTCTCAGTGGGTAGACCAACCCCTCGAAGTCCTGATTTCCTTGCTCATCTTCTCCTTCCTTCTGCTCTTCAACTGTACTTTGGGAGCTCAGTCTAGTGCTCTGATGTTGGTCTCTTTATATCTATCTCCATCCATCACTGGACAAAGATTCTATGGTGATATTCAAGATAATCATCAGTGTGATTATGGGGGAAGGCCAGTTGAGGCACCCTCTCCTCTACTGCTCAAGGACCTAGTTGGGGACATCCCCGTGGACACCTTGGATCCCCTCTAGAGCCAAGTCTCTTGCCAAGCCTAAAATGGCTTCCTTAATTAAGGTATCTTCTTCCCTGCTCCTATATCTGCCCTTCCTCCATCTCAACCCTCCCACTCCCCCAAGCTCTCACCAATCCTTCCATTCTCCCTTCTCTCTCCCCCTCTCCCCTTGGCCGAATCCCACTTCCACCGCTACCCCATCCCCATGCTCCCAACTTTTGCCTGGGGATCTTGTCTGCTTCTAATTTCCATGAGGATCTATATATGTTT
>PVIU01023502.1:0-27328 GCA_004026605.1 Ondatra zibethicus
ACCGTAGGAAAATAAAGGACATAAAAATTAGAAAGTTATTCCTAGACCTTGGTGATAAAACACATAAACTGTTTTATTGTCAACAAAGTCACTTTTAAATACAATGCTTTTGTCCTGCCTGAACCATCTGTGGGAAAACTGTAGGAAAGAAAAGGGCTTCATTTCACATTTATAGAAATATATTACATATTAAAAATGGATTTTCTCTTATCTTAAGAAACAGTTTATGTTACCATGCCTAGAAGAAAAATCACATCCAGAAACAGACCAAAATAAATCATCTCATAAGAAACAGCTTCTAACATAGGGATATCCATGATTTGTTTTTTCCTGTCTAATCAGTGAGTCAGTTTAACTTCTGCTACTGGCTATTGAAAGGATGACTCTGAACCTTCCCCTGATACAGGGCAGAAAAGATTTTAAAGCTCATGACTCTTCTCTCTGCTCTGGAGGGGGAAATTGGATAGTGGTAGAGAGCAAGAGAATGGCCATCTATTTTGCTTTCTATCCATTTTTTTACTCAGAGGTTGGCATTACTGGAAGAGCAGTAGGGAAAGGGAAAGACCCAGCCTAACTTCCCAGAGGAGAGGCACGCTGTGCAGGAGAGGAGAAGCACGCTGTGCAGGAGAGGAGAGGCACGCTGGGCAGGCTCTGCAGCTGGATAGTCTATAGTGTCCCAGGGAGTTCATGACCGAGAAAGATAATCATTTCTCAATGTTTAGCATGTTTATCAGAGACAAATTTTTGTATGGATGTTTTCACCTTTGAAAATATCATGAATTAACTTAGCTCTCTATATGAAAAATTAGAGAAACTATGAATAACAGCAGGTGTCTTTCCTACCGTTTGAAAAGTGTAATGGGATACTCTAGCTGGCAATGTCTGATTGATTATACTTCCTAATTATCTATTGACATACCCGTGAAGGCTTCATGGAAATAAATTCGAGAAATACCCAGAGTCGTGCTTACCCCAGCTTCTCTCAGCCTACTAGAACAGGATATCACTTTAATCACTGAAACTCTGAAGCAAGGACAAATGAGATAGAAAGGAGCCTTCCATCACTGAAACCCTTTAATGAAATCTCAGTGCCTAGCCTGTACCTCTTACTACTAGTGGAGAGCACCTTTTGACCTAGTGAGGCCTCCACTCACGCCAGGCCTCTGTGCATGGCAGCCTACAGTGGGTGACTAAGAACTCCAACAAAAGCAGAGTGGTAAGAGAGGCCACAGTGCATGAGTAACCACAGGAAGTTGCCCTCAGGTGGGCAGCCTGTGGCTTTGCTTTGTGCTAACTTCACAGCAGGGCCTGGCACTTCCCTTGAAAAAGAAAATCCACTCCAAAAACGCACTGGGGAAGCAAAGCAGATTTTACAGAATATTCTGTGAGGATGCAGAAAAGAGGATTTATGTCTCATACTGGAAAGCAAACTACCTCACACAAAATCACATTCAGGATTAATAGTTTCCCTCTGAATTCTTCTTGGAGTAGAAGCCACAATGTCTCTTTCTAGAGTGTTCCCCACAAGAAACTAACCTTAGCTTTCTTCCTCCTAACTGGAGTGATTAGAGGATTCCCAGGCCCTGCAGATCCAATTGAGAACAGACTTACCAAATCATTCATTTAATGAACTGCTCTTACTGCCTAGAAGAATTCTGCTGCTAAGAAACTTAGTTTTGTGTGCTGTTACTTTTGCATCCTGGAATGAGAAATAACCAGTTGTTAGGACAGAAGAGAGAAGAAAATATATCAGTGTGGTTTGCTTCCTTGCACATCATCAGCTAATGTACAAGGAGAGAATATTTTGCATTATTGAATGAGTTCACTTTATTTGAAAGCTGATTTCGATAGACTGTTTTTCTCATCAGAGAGCAGACACTTCTTTTGCAATGACTATTTTCATGTTTTAAATTAGAAGAGTTGAATTATTTCTTTTTTTTCCCTATGAGATGCACAGAAATGACTGCTCAAGACATTCAAATTCCTTGTCCAAGAGAGCTACAACAGAACAAAGAAAAATTCCACCCGATTGTGGCTTGGTGAACTAATGAGTTTGCTGAAGTTACTTATAGGAAATTGGCAGACTCAAGGCAGCTTCCTGCATCCTGTAAAGAAAGGGGAAGGAGAAATGTGGTAAATAAATTACAATTCCAAAAAAAAAAAGAGAAAGAAAGAAAAGAAAACAGAAATAAGTAGAAGCATCCCCCACCCGGGGGACTGCTTGTGAGGTTTGTAGGGAACTCTACAGAAGAAGCTCCTTTTCCTCCAGCTACTTTTTCCTGCTTATATAACCTCATCAGAAACCTCATGTATCTTATGTTTCTGGATCGTCGTGAGTCAAGTAGCTTTCTACTGAGTTTCAGGTGCTTTCCAGCTCTCCCAGGTCCTGTCCAGAGAGAAAGTTTCAATCCAGTGTCTGCAGCCATGCATCACGAATCTGTGCAGTATTTCTCAGTTATTAAAATACACATGTGTCACCTGATTATCCTGTCAACATCTGCAGGCTTCTCTGGTAGTTCTGAGCTGGGGACTATGGTTCTTTGTTTAATCAACCCATGAACTACATTGTGAGTTTGGAGAAAGTTTTTTATATGAATACATGATCAGTTGAGGTCCAGTGATAATTTTAACAAGGCAGAAAGAGAGACAGGCTAGAGATATGTTTTACCAGTTAGAACACTTGTTGCTTTTGTGGAGGACCTGGATTCAATTCCCAACGTCCACATGTTGGCTCATAACTAAACAGCATTCTGTTCCAAAGGAACCTGCATGCTTTTCTGATGTCCATAGGCATCATACACACACATGGCGCACACTCATGTTATCAAAACATACATACACATAAAAATAAGTAAATAAAATTAAACTTTAAAAATTAACAAAGTGTGTAAAGGGAAAGACAGATTTCCAAGATATTAATCATTTGGTTTTTTATTCTCAATACCATCAGTATATAGTAATTTGTAACTAATCCTGTATTTAAATTTTATGATCTGAAGATGACTCCTAGAACTGTCTAATTCACAGGGGCCATAAAGCCCAAACCTACAACTGTCAATAAGCAGCAAATCACTTGTGACTGTGGATCCCCTGATAGCACTGTGCCTCCTGTGGAAAGAGATGAAGGGATGAGACTATGAATGAGAAAGGGGTAATGAGAAAAGCTCCACACAGATGGTGTCAGAGATAAAGCAGACGGAATGAATGATTAGGAAACATGGAACAAGAAATCTGGTTACTGTCATCAGACTTCCCACTGCCTGACAGGAAGAGCTATGAGTGGGACAACAGTGTAGAACGTGAAAGAGCCCACTGATAATGCTTCTGGGGGAGCCTAACATAGTTTTGAGTTTCCTATATGATGTGTCTACTCTAAAGTGTGAAAAACATAACAAGTGGAACTCCATTGCATAAAAAATTACTTTTCCTTTGCAAACAGATATTAATTGCTGGTAGCTTCTTGATTAGAAATGAGAGCCCATATGCACTTTCTCATCTCAGTGCTGAGGCTCCATTTGGTTTAAACCTTTTCAGGCTCTCTACAGGATGTCACAGTGAGTTCACATGTTAAAATGTCATATTGTGTATATCAAACATATGTTCTTAAGTATTCCAAAGCCTCGGGTGCTTATGTCTTTCTGCCTTTCATCTGTATAGATTGCCAAGTTCTGAGGAGAGAAGTTTTATTAAGGAGATCCCATTTAGAATAAAATACTCTAAATCCCTAACTCTCTGCATATTGTCCATATTTTGGGTCTTTTGTTTGTTCTCATCTTTTGCAGGAAGAAGCTTCTCTGATGATAGCTGAACGACACACTGATCTTTGGGTGTATAGAATGTTGTTAGGAGTTGGAGCAGGATAATTGTCTGTATTTTGTCAATCATGTTTTAAATAAACACTGGCCAGGCAGGAAGTATAGGCGGGTCAACCAGACAGGAAAGAGACGTGGGGTGACAAGACCAGGAGAATAATGGGAAGGAGGAAGCCCATTCCTCCACACTCCTGCCCAGACCACCAAAGAAGCAGGATGTGACCTGTCCCGCTGAGAAAGGTACTGAGCCATGTGGCTAACATAGATAAGAATAATGGGTTAATATAAGCTAAAAGAGCTAATGAGAAGCCTGAGCTAATGGGCCAATCAGTTTATAATTAATGCAGACTCTTTGTGTGATTTTCTTTGGGACCTAAAGACTGTGGGACCTGGTGGGAGGCCAGAAACCAACCAGGCCCTCATGTTACAAGGAATAATTTTATTGCTACATTTCTTTAGTAGAATAACAGTAGTTGGACTTCCCCCTTTTCTATTCTATATATAGTCTCAGGTTCTTAGACAGCCGAGCAGTGTTTTGTCTCTTAGAGTGGGTCTTAAATCCAATCCTATAGTAATAGGTTGCTCACACAAAGTTTATTCTGCTATTGTACCTATATATCTGGCAGACAGATCACTGTTGTAAGGTTCAGTATTTATAGCTGGGTTGATGTTTTCCTTTTCCTTTAATATTCTGTAGTCTCTTCCAATAGCATGAACACTTATCAGTAGAGTGAACCTTTTATTAGTCTCCAGCTTGACTTCTCCTTCTCCAGGTTTGATGAGATAAGTAGGTGTTGTCTTTTGGAATAGGACCTTACCATCAGATTGTAGAGTGGTACCAATATCTTTGGCAATAGCCTGATGTAGGCAGAGACTGCTTGTTCATATACTGACTTCTCAGACCCAAAAAATCACACAGAGAATATATTAATTAAAACACTGCTTGGCCTATTAGCTCATGCTTCTTATTAACTAACCTATACATCTTAAATTAATCCATTTCTATTAATCTGTGTATCAATAAGCATAAGGTTGTGGCCTACTGCTAAGAATCCTGCTACTGTTTCCTTCAGCAGCTATATGGCAAATCTCTGACTTTGCCTACTTTCTCTGTGTATCTCTGTTAAGATTTCCTGTCTGGCTTTACTCTACTAAGCCAATGACCGAAACAGATTCCTTAATAACCAATGGTAATAAAACATATTCACAGAATACAGAGGGTAATCCTACATCAGCCTGAGATGCTTATGGGTCTCCACTGGACCCCTTTGGCCAATGACACAATTAGATATATTACATTTCAAGCATTAGAGGTTTACCAAAATGGCATTCTGTCCCCCATTGTTTGCTTACTCCATTTAGGTTCCTTTCATATATACATTAGAAAGTTTCTATAGTAGCAGATTTCCAAATGGCAACCAAAATGGCCCTTGGTGTTAGTTATCACTCCACATATTCTCTCCTTTACCCTTCTCTTCCATTCTATTTCTGTTTAATTATCCTATTTCAGTCTCTTTCTCCAGTACATTCTATTTTTCTTAACTTGGGAGATCCTCTGATTCTCTCTTAACCCTTACTAGGTACCTACCTTCTTGGTTTTATTAAGTACAATGTAAATATGGAAAGATTAAAAACATATAAGGAAAAACATATAATATTTAATTTTATGGGTATGGCTTACCTCAAACAGGATGTTTTTTTCCCCCCTAGGTCATCATTTACCTGTAAATTGCATAATTTTGCTTTTTGCAACAGATTAATAGTAACTCATTGTGTAAATTTACCACATTTTCATTATCCATTAACCAGTCTAAAGACATCTAGGCAGTTTCCAAGTTGAGGCAATTGTGACTATATAAGCAATGAACATGGATGAACAGGTGTCTTTGTAGTAGAATGTAGAGTTTTGGGCATGACTAAATCTTGAGGTAGATCTATTCCTATATTGCAGAGGAACTAACACATGGGTTTCCATAATGGATTGTACACATTTGTATTCCCAGCAGCAATGAGTAAGTGGACACTTCCTTTATCCTTGCCAGCATGAGCTGCATTCTGTTTTGTGATACTGTACATTCTGACTGGTATAAAATGGAATTCTAAGCAGTTTTAATTTATATTCTCATGATGGTTAAGGATATTGAACATTTCTTTGTTTCTTTGTCTCTTGTCCTTTATCTTTTGAGAACTTACTGCTTAGTTCCATACCCCATTTTTAATTGTGTTATTTGATTTTGATCGACAATATTTTTAGATTTTTTGTATAATTTATATATTTACCCTTTATCAAATGTGCAATCGGTAAAGATTTTTCCCATTATGTAACATGTTTCTTTGCCTAAATAGTGGTGTCCTTTGCTATTCAGAAACTTCTCAGTTTCACAAGGTCCCTGTTATTACTGTTCTAAATGCTGTGCTATCAAGTGTTCTGTTCAGAAAACCTTCCTTCTGTGCCAGTGAGTTCACTTCTACTACCCACTTTCTCATCTATCAGGTTTAGGATTTTTGTTTTATTTTGAAGTCCTTGATCCATATGGAGTTGAGTTTTATGCAGAAAAATACATATGGACATAACTGCTTTCTTCTACGTACAGCCATCTAGTTTGACTGGCACCATTTATTGAAGATGCTATCTTTTCTCCACCATGTATTTTTAAATACTACTTTAAAGATCCAGGTGTCTTTTGGTGGACAGACATATCTCAGTCTTCATTGAGATTTCATTGACCAATGTATCTATTGTATCTGTTTTTATGCCAAAATCATGCTTTTTAAACATCATCATGATTTTTCTATACTAGAACATAAGATTTGGAATGTTCATACCCAAAATAATATTTTATTTTTCATTATTGTTTTTGCTATCCTGTATGTGTGTTTCCCATATCAATGTGAAATTTACTTTAATTTCTCTGAAGAATTGCATAGAGATTTTTATGGGGATTGCATTGAATCTCTAGATTGATCTTGGTAGGATGGCCATTTTCACAATATTAATCATACCTTTTTTGACTTTCTAAAAGTTTCATTTCTAGAATTTTTTCTGTTTGTGCTTTTTGTTGTTGTTGCTGTTGTTGTCCCATTTCTGTCGTCATATCTATTTTCATTATTTCAATCAACATTTTCTTTGTGTTTTCACAATTTTGTAATAGGGGTTTCTTTATTTCCTCTTTAAAGTCCTACAGCGTATCTATAAGTCTTATCTTGAAGTTCTTTCTCGTGCTTCAGCTAAATCTCTTCTCTTGGGATTTGCTGTGATAAGTTTACTGAGTTCTGATAGAGGAATATTATTTTGACTGTTATGTCTCTCTGTATATTTGCACTGCAGTTTAGGCACCTGGAGTTATGATTGTTGACTGTTTCTTAATTTTGAAATGGGTTTTTTTTTGTTGTTGTTGGGTAGATTTTTTCATTCTTTAGTTACTGTTTCTCTGTCTGAATCCTAGGCAAATCTTATGACTGTGCATTCCCCAGTAAAGCACACTTCTTCATATCCTTCACTGGTAGAAAGGAATGGAGATGGTGTAGGTTGAAATAAGAGAGCTGTGGAAAAGAGTTAGGGAGATCACATTTGCTTTGATAGGAACAGCCCAGGAACCAGGCTCTGTTTGGAGCAGGGGCTCCTGTAAACTGGTGGCTACTAGACTAAGATTAAATCTTGCCTGGGTATAATGAAGCCTAGTACAGACAGTGAAAATCATCTAACTGAATTCCAAGATGGTGTGGATAATCTGGATCCCTTGTAGAAAGTGTCTCTGCTTATTGTACAACTGAATCTTAATGTCTTATATAACACTTTCACAATATTGCATAGTCACAAAATGGCAGTATGCACTTTTATTTAGATACTCAAAGGGAGAAGAAATTCACACGTCTCTTGAGTCAGAAAAGAAAAAAAACAGCTTAGTCACAGGGATAATTTCAATTGCCTTAGAAATGTACATATATCTATAGGTATAGGAATTGTGTACTGTAAGCAGTCACCAGGTGCGAAACAAGAACCTAGGAAAGAGTGGCTGCTTTTCAGCAGTGAAAGTTCACACATACAAAGTATGCCTGTGAATTAGTGAGGGGATGGCAAAGAAGTTTTACATTGTATAGTACTATTGCAATTTTTGTAGGACTGTAATGTAAGTACCCAAATGGAAATTTGTGGTAAAGGCTTCTTTTAAATACATTTTGCTAATAATTGAGAAAACTCTAGAAGATAAAACATGTTGGCTTGATCAAAGAGAGTTGTAGATCACTCTTGAATTGATAGAATTAAATATGTGTTGATGAGAAGTAGTTATCAGTGAAGGTGCAGCCCAGGTCTGTTCACAAAATGAGAAGTGAATGAGAGCAGAGACAGTTGGCTTGGTTCGTAAGAAGGCTGGGAGCTCTCCGTGCCCATTCTGTATTTGCTTTTCCCTTATAAGCGGGCCAATGCCATTCTCTAAATAGTAGGGGGAGTGGATAGTTGAAGAATTAAGTATTTGAAAGTATTATTTTCAAGAATGGAGAAACAGCTGACTGTGTGAGTTAGAAGAGTTGCCAAAATGTTTTGGAAACCCGATTGATGTTTGAGCACAAATTCGTAGTGGCATCTGGTTTAAACTGCACAGGTGCACAGGAAAACAGATAATTAGATTCACTCAACTCTGTGATTTTGCCAGACATGTGTGCTGAAAGGACAGGGGTACAAAAAGACTGTATAAATTTTGCAAATCCTGCTTAAAATGATAAAGTACTCAGTATCTTTCTGGAAGGACTGCAGTCAGGATAACGATATATGATTTTTAATTTGCTAATTTTGCATGCTTGATATATTTGACTTGTAAGAGAAGCAAGTCAGGGAACCATGTTTTAGTACTTTGGGGATTTTAAGTAGCCCAACACAGCATGGAAATTTCATCAATTATGTTGATAATATAGATCAGAAATGTTGATTTCTGTATGATTTCACTTATTCACCCTCAGAGGAGAATTGATCAGTTTCTTGGGGGTGCATGTGGAGCTTAAACCCAATGACTTTTCTGTCTGGGTTATATACCTGCATCTTGTCTTGGCCATTGTCTTTATATATAACTTATCAACCATTTTCAGTTTTTCCTGAGTAGGTTCTTATGCAGCTTGCCCTTTATCCCAAGCAAACAAATATTCATCATCTTGCAAGCCACTGAAGCTTTTTCTCACTGGGTCATAATCTAAGTCTCTCAAGGACCAGCTACTGTGTATGAAGTTTTGTAAGAACTTTTATTTCCACCTTGCACAGTTGAAAATATCACTTAATGGTTATTACCCTGAAGTTCAAGAACTGGTTTTCCCCAAAGGCATCAGGAATCCAATTCACTCAATAACAGTCTAATTGCTTGTGTTTCTCTTTGTCACTTAGGAAATATATTTTACTTTTCTGATTAGAATAGAATTCTGAGACTGCTCCAACAATTCCCACATTTCTAATTTTCTCCACATCAATTCTTATGGAATAAACTGAGTTTATTTGTTCTATTACTTCAATAAATATATGATTTTCTGTGTTAATTCCTTTATAATGAGTAATATTTGAAAGAAACTATTTCAGTAATGATAGTTTATACCATTAATCCTGTGAAAATTGAGACTTTTCCCCAAACTCATGGTTGAATAAGATTTTGACTTGTATATTTAGTTAACATGTATCATGTTTTAAGTAAACAGCAATGATCTATAACAGCAGAGAGTTATAATTAGTCTTTTAATCAATATCTTCTCAGGACTTTATCTTCCTGCTTTCCTTAGTGAGCTAGAAATTAAAATTGGTACTTATTTATACATTATCTTGCAGATATTGTATTTACACATTATTAGATTCTTATAATCATGCAAGGTATTTCACCCAAGAATCCCTCCAATGTCTGTTCCTGTCAGTAAGACTGATCTGTTCTTGTTGCTGATATCAATGAAACCAGGAAAAGAAAGTTATAAAGAGAATATACAGTAACCTGCCCAACATAAATCCCTTGTAAGATTATCAGTTGAGGCCCCATAGGCTTGCCCCTTACACTGTGGCATGTCTATTAGGCATGTCATCATTGTTCAGCTCACGTATAGGCAGTCATGTTGGTGAGACTTTATGAGTGTAGCTTCTGACATTACCAGGAGACAAAATCTCACAACAAATTCCTAGTCTTGTGAATCTTATAATCTTTCGGTCCTTTTTTTCCACAATGTTCCCCAAACCTTAGTTGCAAGAGTGTTTTGTAAATGTAACCATTAGGATTAGGCTTCAGAATTCTGTGCTTTGATTGGCTATGGGCAAATATTTATATTGTTGTTAGGTATGAAGCAAGAGTTCACCAACTTGTTTTCCAACGATAAATGATCAGCCCTTAAAAGATACATTCAAGTAACATTATATAGACTGAGCAGTTTATAGTTAGGAATCTATATATATGCATATATATGTAAATGTAATAATGATTTTTGGAAAAGAGGCCAACCTTTCCATTTAACCTCTTGATGTGAGATTCCCCTCTGTACACTGTGAATACCATTGGTGAATAAAGAAACTGCTTTGGTCTATTGATAGGGCAGAATTTAGTTAGGCAGGGAAAACTAAATTGAATGCTGGAAGAAGGCAGAGTAGAGAAAAGCCATGTAGCCCTGATGGAGACAGATGGCGGAACTTTAACAGGCAAGCCACAGCCATGTGACGATACACAGATTAATAGAAATGTGTAAATTAAGATGTAAGAGTTAGCCAATAAGAAGCTAGAGCTAATGGGTCAAGCAGTGATTTAATTAATACAGTTTCTGTGGTTACTTCGGGAGTCTGGGCAGCCGTGAACAAAAAAAAAAAACGGGCTCCTACAACAAACTCCAAATGCATTTTCTGAGTTTTATTGCCATAGAGTTTACATGATTTTACTGAATATTATCTGCCTAAGTATGGTGAAAATAATGGTTTGATAAAGCTAAAGTGTTGTAATAAGGGGGCTCGGACTGCGTTCCCCAGCACCGGGCCCCTTGTGTCATCCGGCTCCCGGTGCGTACCCGAAATAATTACACGGAAACTGTATTCATTTAAATACTGCCTGGTCCATTATCTCCAGCCCCTTATTGGCTAACTCTCACATATTATTTTAGCCCATCTCCATTAATGTGTATCGCCACTTGAGTTGTGGCTTACTGGCATGAGTCTAACCAGTGTCCATCTTGTGCTGGAGAAGCATGGCGTCTGCTCCACTGCCTTCTCTCTCACAGCATTCCCTTCTATCTACTCTGCCCACCTAAGGGCTATCCTACCAAAAGGCCAAGGCAGTTTTCTTTATTTAACCAATGAGGGCAATATACAAACAGAAGACCCTCCTACACCACTAAAGAGCAAATGGATAATGAAGCTAAATTCTAATTTGATAATCTCCCTTCAAAATCTTTTTCTTGAATAATCATGATGGTCACAAGGTACCTTTTAGTGATGATGTAGTTTTTGATGTCATTTATATCATTAGGGAATGGTTCTTTTTTATGAGCCAGTGAAAATGTCCTACTTGGTTACATGTCTTTTATTTAACAGTCCAACTTTCTATTCACTTAGAGCTTCATATTGTTAGCTTACCTGTGCAGGAGAGTGTAAAACAAAGAGCATCATTTTAGAAGGTGCCTGTCACATGTCACCATTTGGATGATGAGATCAGTCAATCAAGGTTAAATAAACATAGCTTCCAGGAAGTGTTTCATAGAACATATACTAATATAGCGAATTCAGAACAGACAGCTAGTATTAGATGCTGCTGGTATTATTTAACCAGTTGCCTCACCGTAGACACCTTGATATCGGCAGCTAAGAAAATGCCTTCTTGTGAGGACTTTTATAGGTGGTATTTAATAATTGTTCTTTGGAGCTTATTAGAAAATCTTCTGTTACTAATCTAATTTTGTCTAGCCTTGACATCTCTTTTTCTTGCTCCAAAATGATTAACTCTTTACTCTTATGATAGTCATTCACTTAAATTATTCTGTTTGCAAAATTTGTTTCAAACCATAAATATAATGAATGCTATTTTCTACAAAGAAAACTATTTTTTATAGTAGGAGTGTTTAATAGTTATTTGCTAAGTTTTAAAATTTATTCTTTTGTCATTGCATGCATGAATACAATGACTTTAGATAATGTCAACAACTACCCCCCCTTCTCCAACTCACCTTTATTGAAATGTAAACATAATTTCAAGTACTCTTACTATCTCTGTTTAGGACACTGTAGACTGTCTTATGATTCTGGGAGTAAGAAAAAATTGGAAAATTTTGGTTAGATAATTTGTAGCATTATTTCCACAGCGCAGGCTGAGGCATATTAAGAAAAGATTTAGGTATCACCATTGTTTAAAAATATTTTCATACCCCAACCTAGTGATGTTTGGCTTTATTATCAACCCAAGAGGCAGGTGGATCTCTTTGAGTTTGCAATCAGCCTGATGCATCAGGGAGTTTCAGGCCAGTTAGTGCCACATAGTGAGACCTTGTCACAAAAGGAAAATAAAAGTTTTGATATCATAGAAATCATCGTGTTAAAATGGATAAAATTGGGAGAGAAATAAGGAGGATGTCAGAGTGAGAGGGGGGTAAGGAAAAAGGTAGAGAGGAGAAAGAAAGAGATGAAAAGAAGACGAGAAGTAGGGAGGAAAGGAGTAAAGAAGGTAAGTACTGTGGGAGGAGAGAGGAGGAAAGAGAAGACTGGAAGAAAAAAGGAGGGATGGAGGGAAGAAGGCTATTTGACATTCAAAGCCTGGTTATTGATAAACAAATGCTCCCTGTTAATTTACTTATGCTTTTTTATTTTCTAATTTTGTAATTGCAAACATGCAAAACAAAAATTAATGTTCATGATTAATATTTAATTTTTTAGAGATATGATAATCAACCAAAACTCTAAAAAATGAATAAAGTAATTTCTTATCTCATGGCTATTTTTTTCTAGTAGCTAATTGAAAGTATCCCTGAATGACAACTAGAGTCTCACCCATAAAATTTCAATGTAAAAGTGTCATGTAATCTTCAACTTGCCATATGAGATATGTAAGACTTTATGTAATTCTATTGTTCTTTCTGAACAAAAATCTCCTGCTATAAATAGTATTTAGTGTACCTCTTCAAAGGTGAAATTACAGCACAGATTTTAAGTTATACTAAAAAATCTTTAGAAAATATCAGAATTTTGATGTGGTAGAAAACATGAAATATTTCTTCCATATGGTTAAATGCTGATACTTGATAGTGTAGAACAATGGTTAATATTCTGCATGGAAAATGTTCACTCTGCCTGTTGTGGAAATTCTTTATTTCTGTTTGATATCCTCATGTACATGCACTAACATTTTACTATCACACAGCAGGTCATGAGTGCGATCCGACACACATTGTAGCTATGTATCCCTTCTATTATCACATAAAAACATGTTCCAATAGGATCACATGGCATGATACTTCCTCATTCTTTGCCCCTCCCTTTCCATCATGGGAGAGAATTGCCTTGAGATTACTGATAAAGTCAGGTCTGTGAAACTGATTCGTGGTTTTATGATATTATCATTCCAGTGTTATTTTATACAGATACTAAGTATAATGCACAAAAGTAGGAATATTTTAAGAAAAATGTTCAGAAACCAAGGTGACACATTAGAATATCAAAATGAATGTGCATATCTGGAAGAGATTGAAGGAAGGAGATAAAGTATTCATATGTCATTTTAGAAGTGAAGGAACAATAAATTACTCTACAATTCTAACAAGAGAAAGTTTAACCTATTTGTAAGTCTTTTATGATTCTTTTACAAAGATTTACAAGAAGTAAATGGTTCCTGATCAAAATTTTGGATGGTGTAAGCAGTGAGAAATTAGTTTAGATATTTAGCTTTCTATGACTTTTGGTTCTTGCTCATTTTGTCAGAAAATGTGAAAAACCAAATAAAACTTTGTGTGAGTGCACGTAATCAATCATGTTATTCTGTATCTCTACCTGAAGCTATTTCCCCTTTTGAGACAGCACAGAGCTATGGAGGTTATGGGGTCCAAAGCTGAGGTGTGGTACTGACCTGTCTGTTTCACTGAAACTCAAAAGACTTTGTCCGCATCTCCTGTATTGTACTGTGCTTAACCACAGTTGAAAGTCATCAACATGAAGGACTTTATTAACTAGTTATAGTTATTAACTGATCATTTGGCGTGCTAGACAGGCCTGATCTAAAGAGAATTTATCCCCCAGGCACTATCCTGTATAAAGAAAAGAAGACAAAAACATGCAGCTGATGAGTTTGATTAAATGCAGAGTTAAAAACCGAATTCAGAATGCTTAGAAGCCCCAAGTACTTATTTTTTGTCCTTCAAAGAAAAAGAGAAGATGAGAAATTATGATTTCAAGGGACAGATGTGGTTCTGTTAATTCAGATGTGGAACTTGGATGGGTGAGAACAACAAAGCCAAACAATGGATAAGATATAATCAGTATGCTAATAATAACTAATATACTTATATAACTATAGATTAGAAATTATTGCTAATATAGTTATAATAGTATTCATTATATTTAATGTTTATGAGACTCTTAAATTTGCCAGTACCAAAGCTACATGTCTTACATTGTATTAACTCATCTAACTTTCAAACTTGTATCATGGGATTTGTAATGGTCCTCATTTTACTGATGAAAAACTTTAAGCGCTAAGAAGTCTTTCCCCTTTCTAGTGTCCTAGAAGTGCAAACTTCCTCTAATGACCTTATGATTCTGGAAGAGTGGATTTTAAATACAGATCAAAGAGCTGACAGAAAGATTTAAATTATTCAAACTTCTCTCTATAGATAGGAGAACAACAGAAAAAGATAAAAATTTTTTGAATATAAACAGAAAAAGACACATTACATTAAAGAAACAGAAAATTACTAGAGGGTTATCTTTATCAAATCCTCATCAACAAGGAAAGTGAAAGAATGATAGATATATCTCTGAAGAGATACAGTACTAGTAATCATTAAAGGCACAAAGTCAAATAAGATTTTTTCAAACAAAAAGTTGTGTAAATGTACTACCCACCATTATCAATAAGTAGAAGGAACCCAGATTTCTTTTATCAAGTTAATGGATAGATAAGTCTTGCTATATCTGTGTAATAAATTGCTAATCTCTAATTAAAAAATAGGAGATTCTGTCTTCTTATTCGATTACTTTCTTCAGTATGTCTAACTCTTAATTATAAGGGTCCTTTTTCTTTTGGTAGATTTATCACAAGAGTTGTTGTTTGGTTGGTTGGTTTGATATTTTTAAAAGTTATCTTGAATGGGAGTATTTCCTTGATTTCTTTTTTGTTTTTGAGACAGGGTTTCTCTGTAGTTTTGGAGCCTTTCCTGGAACTAGCTCTAATAGACCAGACTGGCCTCAAACTCGCAAAGATCCGCCTGCCTCTGCCTCCTGAGTGCTGGGAATAAAGGCGTGTGCCACCACTGCCTGCCTAATTTCTTTGATTTCTTTATCAGTTTGCTTGCTTTATATCTGAAGAATGCTGATTTTTAATTTTAATTTTGCTTTCTTCCACCTTAACAGAAATGTTTATTGTGTCTAGACATTTCCTGGTAGAATCTTTGTAGTCTCCCATGTATGTAATCATTTAATCTTCCTTTCCTACTTATATCCTTTCCATTTCCTCTTTTTGTGTTACCTTTGTTATGACATAGAGTACTACATAAAATAGGAGTCTTGGTATTAGTAAGATATTAGTAAATCCTGATAGCATATTACAGTGTTTTACCATGAGTGTTGTGTTTTATTAAAGGAGTTTTCTACATACATTGAGATTGAAAACATGATTTATGCCCTAGCATCTATATATGTGATACACAACACATATAGATTCATGTACTTTGAATCATTTCTGAATCCATGGAATAAAGATAACTTGCTCGCAATTAATATTCTCTTGGATTTGATCTTGAATTCTATTTGCAACATGTATTGATTGTATCCAAGTTTGTACTGAAATTTTCCGTGACTCATAGTTCTCTCTCTCTCTCTGTAGCTTCCTGAGATTTTTGTTATCAAAATAATACTAGGTTGGTAAAAAGAGTTTGAAAATGTTCCTTCTTTTCTATTTTACAGAATAAATTGAATAGTTTTGGATTTGTTCTTTGAATGGTAGAAAACCGCACTGGGTCCACCTGATGCTAGGTTTTATTTGATGGGTGATTTTAAAATTATGGTTTCTATTCCATTGCTTGTCTTATAACTAAATGAGGAAAAGGGTAAGTTTTAAGGTTGGAATGGGATAAAAGGGTAGAGCAGAGACGTGTGTAGAGGGAAAGATAAATAACACTACAGAGTCTGGGGGGGGAAGCCCATGGAGGCCTGCTGTTTTATAAACTCACCCAAAAACAGATTTAAAAAAGAAGAAACAAAAACTTTAAATGGAGCTAGATATCCTACATGGAGGGATAATGTCCCTATCAGAAGCCATAGGTTATCAAACAAAAAGCTATTGCTGGGTGAGATATATCTCCTTCCAGTTGTTGGTCATGTGGTACCAGAGACCCTCCAACCAGTACAGGTTTTTGTCATTGCTCTGGTAGGATTGCCTCCTAGAACTTGAGGGTGAAAGAATGCAGTAGCTGTAAAACAGGATTCCCATGAGGTCACAGATGACCTTGCTCAGCATTTATCAATCAGTCTAAGAAGGAATGTCTAGTGGGAAAGCCCGTCTACTGTCTTGCCTTGGCAAGCAATTTCAAGAGGAGATACTCATTGCTGTGTGATATTTTGTTTGTGTTCTAACAAACGAAGCTTGACTGAAGATCAGAGGGTAGAGTTAACCACTTGTTAAGCATGGAAGCTGGGAAGTGGTGGCGAACATCTTTAATCCCAGCACTCCAGAGGGGAGGTGGAGACAGGAAGTGATATTGTGGGGTAGAGACTTAATCTCAAGCTTTTCAGACTGAGGATCAAGAGAAGAAGGAAGCAACTGGCGGCTGCTCCTGGTTCTTTGATATTTCAGGCTTTTACCCCAATATCTGACCCCTTGTTTTTATTGATAAGACTTATTAGAATCATGCTTCGGATACTCATAGCTCCCTATGACCACAACAAATTCCTAATTCCAGGGCTTTCATCCCACCTCTATAAAGGGTTGCTGCAACATTTTTCACTGGAAAAGTCTTCCATTTCTACGGGAGAGAGGCTGCCCCTCACTGTATGTGCTAATAAACACGGTCCTGTCTGCTGAGGTTCAGACTCTGGTCTCTTTCTGCCTTCTGTCTCTTTATGCTGTCTCAGAAATCCAACAGACAGGAAGACCCAGTTGTTAAAGACACCATGCACTAGACACAGGAAATGGACGAATCAGTGTGATCCTGGCCTGGAATATTCTTACCTGCTGGCTACCTTTTATGATGCCAGAAGGCTCAGTGGGGTGAAAGTCAGAATGAAATTCCTGAATTACAAACCTATGAGGACCCGTAAGGGAAACTGATTTCTTCAAGGTATGCTTTCTGGTGAATGGCCCTGTACCTATGTGACTCAGTGGCAGGGTTAAAAAAAAAAAAGGACATGAAGTTGGGACAGTGACACAGTGATGTTTTTCCATATGCAAACACTTGTGTAAGCAAAGCTACCACTCAACTCTGTGTTACTGCCATATGAATATTAGTCAAATCTACTTTTGAGTTATTTCAATACACATATGCTTCTGTTTTCTAGGTTTTGGGTGATTTGTCTCTAAAACTCCAGTTAAGCAATTATATCATTTCTTAGCTATCTTTCATTCATCGACCAAACTTTGATGCTTCCTAATTTAACTCATAAATTCCTATCATTTTGTCATGATTTTTATTACTAACCTTTAAGTTGTCCCCTGCCTATAAGCATATGGTTCAATAATTATATGCTATACAGGTTATCATGAATGCCTGGTTATCCAGGACGTTTGGATAGTTCTAAGAGCTTCCACTGACCAGTACCCTATAACATCCACCACATTAAAAATGGAAGATGTTCTTATTCTACTGAGATTAGACAGTTTGCAATTGCCCAACTCAAACTAGATGCAAGTGACTAACAAGAACTCATAACTGTTTAGAAAACATGAAAAGTAGATTATAAAGAGAAACTGTCCATTCTATGTAATCATTTGTTTAATTGACTGCTCTAGCATAATAAAAATCAGATATTAGAGGTATCACAGGAATTTACGAATTTCCTCAAAGCAGACTTTTGTAAACAGTGCTTTAAAAGGCCTAACCCAAGCCAGTTGTCACCGGGCAGGCATTTAATCCCAGCACAGGAGGAATAGATGAAAGTGAATCTCTGTGAATTCAAGGTCAGCCTGGCTTACAGTCTACACAGAGTAGGAAATTCAGGCACGTCTTTAAAAACAAAAATAAAACAACAAACAAAGAAAAGAATTCCTATCCACGTAAGGTCTGCTAATAGCATGTAGTACAGATCCCAAACAATGTACTTGCATTAGAAATTGTCAAGATTTTTGATCAAAAATCAAATGTGATACTATTCTTGGTAGAGAATAAACTGTTAAAATTTTGAGTTTCTGTGAGTCTGAGGTTGTTTTGTATTGAAAGCATACTTCCTAAACTTTTGCACCAACTCTCAAAGGCAAACAGGAGATAAAATTTAGTTTCCTTTATGTTGCTCTTCTGCTAAGGCTGGTCTACGGGTGCAGCCCTTGACTTGTGCCTCCTCTTTGTAAACGGTAGTCTTTGTTGTGAAATGTGGCATGGAGATTTTGTTTCTAAGAAACTGGAACGCCAGGGTAGTATATGCATCTTAAAGGCTAATTCTTGTGATTAAAATAAATTAAAAACATGCGTAAAGTAAGTAAGTACTTACCATTTTAGGTTTGTTATCACCTGGATTATTGTGATGATATTTAAATTATCTTCAGTTCATTTGAAAAAAACTAAGCCACTGATGTCACAGTCTTCCTTTGGTATGTATGGGGATCAAAAACAAAACAAAAAGAAAAATCAAGTTCACCTGTTTCTTAATTTGTTTCTATTTTGATTCTCTGCATAAACAAGTAAATCAACATATATAGCAGACCTTTCCAGGAAATAAGAGTAACTCATAGTTTATCTATTATTTTTTTCTATTTTTAATACATGTAAAGATTAGTTGAATTAAATGGTATAGAGTATAGTTTTTACCATAACCTATGAGGTGGGAAAGCATAAAACAAACATCAGAAAAAAATGTTTGTGTCTGTATGTATGTGTATATATATATATATATATATATATATATAATGTTTGTGTCTGTATGTGTATATATATACATATATGTGTGTATATACACACACACACACACATATATATATATATGTTTGACAACTCTAAAGATAACAGAAGTATAACAAAAAATTCCAGATACAGGATTATACATATGTAAAAACATGGGCTTTGGAAAATGTGTCTTTCTGATCAGTCATACAGTCAGTGTAAAGAAGAGAGCTTGATGTTTGCAATATTTTAACCTGCACCTATAAAGACCATGCATATATTTCAGTCATGTGCTAGACTGATTTCCTCCTATGAGATGTGCTGACATGTTGGCACATTCAGCCTTCTCAAGACTGCCGATCTGGACCTGTTCTAACTCTTAAGAAAGATTAGTCCTTGAGCAGCATAGTTTTGAATTTCCTGGGTTTTACCTCTCCAATGCTATGAGTAAGTTTATACCGCTCATAATTTTCCATCAAGGCCTTCTATTATGCCTCGTCTCAAACTCCTCAGAACTGTAGTACTCTTTTTTTAACATTAATATGGAATAAAAAGAATTATAAAAGCTGCTTTAGAACTTTCAGTGCTGGTAGAGGGGCTTACATCATGTCTCCCAAACATTACTTGTTTTATTGACTGGACAAAACCATCAGCATTAATGTTGTCGATAAAGAAGTTCCTTATTATTACTGGCATTTTACTTAAAATACATATTGAGTGAACTCTCAAGGAATAGAGCAATGATGAGTTGGCTATCCTCAGTGTTTAACAGAAGTATATAATTCACTGACCAAGGAAAAATTATGAAAAGAATTATAATCACAACTGGAAATGACCATCTTTCTAAAATAGTTTACTATTGATTAAGATATTATCTGAAAACTTCCACAGGTCTCGTAAGAGATACAGTATTGACCAGAAAGATCTTCTTAGGATTTTACTTAGAGAAACATTTCAATATATTTTTATCTTCATCTCATGTTTGGGTGAGGGGCCACTGTGTTTCTGTTATGGCATTTATCTGTTCAATACTTTATTTTTTTTGTATGTGTCTTGTTTAATTTTAATGATTTGTAATATTGTATGTATAGCAATTTATCTAATTTGTATGATTATTTCCTTGTCTGTTGCTTCAGTGTTGAAAAGATTGTTCATAAGCACTGAAAAAGACATCCAAGTGATTGGTACCAGGCACAATTATGACTCACAGACACAGGGAAAACACCTATAAATGTAGTATAAAATAATTGAAAAAAACCTATAAAATAAACAGGGTGGAAGGAGAGAACCAATTTCTGCAAGTTGTCTTCTGACATCCATATGTGAGCCATAGCACATGCAATCCACATCCATGTCTATCTATCTATGACTCTGTGTCTCTGTATCCCCCCTACACACACAATAGTAAAAAAGGTTGAAGAAAATACCTTTTAATAACAGAGATATGCGAGGATGTAAGGTAATGGAGACATTTGTACATTGTTTAGTGGGAACATGAAAGAATGTGTTGATTATAGTAATACCTTCCAGGATAATACAACTCCTCCAAACAGAACAAAACAAAAATGAATTGACAAATTATTTCATAAACCCACTTTTGGTCATTCATCCCTGCTTAGATTTTTTGGCAACTTAATATGAGCTTAGGTTATCGGAGAAGAAGAAACCTCAGCTAAAAAAATGCCTTCATCAAACAGCCTCAAGGTAAGCATGCAGGGCTGTTTTTGATTATGGTTGATTGTGGAAGAGTCCAACTCCTACGGGTGGTGCCATACATACCTGGCCTGGCAGTCCAAGGTAGTATAAGAAGGAAGGCTGATCAAGCTAAAGAACAAACTAAGTGATCCTCCATGACTTCTGGTTTAGGTCCTTCCTTCAGGTTTCTGCCTTAGTTTCTATCCTGATGTCCCTTCATGATGGACTATAACATATAAGTTGAAATTAACTTAGTTCCCCAAGGTGCTTTTGCTCATGGTCTTTATCATAGCAACAAAAATTAAACCAGAACAATTTATATATGACGAATTTCAAACCAAAGGAAGGTTTTTTTTTATTAAGAAGATATTTACATTGTAATTTTTGATGAATTCCAGGTGATTCTACTTTAGGTTGTACCAGTGTAATGCAGACCAGAAAAATAACAGAAAGACTGAATGTTTTTTATCAATGGCATTTTATATGAAGTAGGTCCCTGTCAGCCTATCACGCAAAAATATGGATGCTCACTAGATTTTAACAAGTATTTTCTAACCACAAACAATGTAAAGATTTCATGTTTAATAGTCACTTTCAGAGCTGGAGAGTTGGCCGAGCAGTTACAAGAACTGGCTGCTCATCACAAAGACCCAGGTTCAATTCCTTGTCCCCACATGGCAGTTCAAAACTGCTTGTTACATTATTTCCAGGTAATTCAAGGTGCTTTTCTGGTCTCTGTAGGCACCAGGAAAGCAAGACATATATACATATATATGTTTATTATATATACATACATATGAAAAACACCCACACATATAAAAAGTAAATTAAAAAATAAAAAACAAAAGCCATTTTCATTTAATTTTGTGAAATATGAATTCTCTTCTTTGAAAATGTTTTAACAAATTTCCCTGTAATATAGATTGACAGCAATTCACATATTAGTCTTTTTCCCCTTTTAAAATAAATTTCTTTTTTATTACTTTATAAATAATACCAATCAAAATTTCCACTTCCTCCCCTCCTCCCACTTCCCACCTGCTCCCCCACACATCCTCTCCCCCACTCCCTACAGTCCTAAGAGAGGGCAAGGTACCCTGTCCTTTGGGAAGTCCAAGGCCCTCCCCCAACATCCAGGCTTAGGAAGATATGCATCCAAAGGGAATTCTCAACAGAAGAATTTCAAATGGCCAAAAGATACTTAAGGACATGTTCAACTTCCTTAGCTATCAGGGAAATGGAAATCAGAACATCTTTGAGATACCATCTTACACTTGTCAGAATAGCTAAAATCAAAAACACCAATGGTAGCTTATGCTAGAGAGGATGTGGAGTAAGGGGAACACTCCTCTATTGCTCGTAGGAATGCAAACTTGTGCAACCACTTTGGAAATCAGTGTGGCGGTTTCTCAGAAAATTGGGAGTCAACCTACCTCAGGATTGAGCAACACCACTTTTGGGAATATATCCAAGAGATGCCCAATCATGCTACAAAGTCATTTTTTCAACTATGTTCATAGCATTATTTGTGATAGCCAGATCCTGGAAACAACCTAGATGCCCCTCAGTGGAAGAATGGATAAAGAAAGTGTGGAACATCTACACATTAGAGTACTACTCAGTGGTTAAAAACAATGACATCTTGAATTTTGCATGCAAATGGATGGAACTAGAAAACACTATCCTGAGTGAAATAACCCAGACACCAAAATATGAATATGGCATATACTCACTCATTAGTGGATTCTAGACATAAACAAAGGACATTGAGCCTAAAGTTTGTGATCCTAAAGAAGCTAAGTAATAAGGTGAACCCAAAGAAAAACATATATAGATCCTCCTAGAAATTGGAAGCAGACAAGATCGCCAGGCAAAAGTTGGGAGCATGGGGGTGGGAGTGGGGTGGAAGGAAGGGAGAGGGGGAGAGAGAAGAGAGAAGGGGAGAGTCGGGGAAAGCTTGGGGGAGTGGGATGGTTGAGATGGAAGAAGGATGGATATGGGAGTAGGAAAGGAGATATCTTAATTGAGGGAGCAATTTTGGGGTTGGCAAAAAGCTTGGCTCTAGAGGGGTTCCCAGGAGTCCACAGGGATGACCCCAGCTAGGACCCTGGGCAGTGGAGGAGAGGGTGCCTGAACTGGCCTTGTCGCATAGTCAGACTGATGACTATCTTGAATATGGTGTTAGAACCTTTGTCTGGCGATGGATGAAGATAGAGACAGAGACCCACATTGGAACACTAGACTGAGCTCCCAAGGTCCAGTTGAAGAGCAGAAGGAGGGACAATATGAGCAAGGAAGTCAGGACCAAGAGAGGTTGGTTCACCTACTGAGACAGTGTGCTTGAGCTGATGGGAGCTCACCAACTTCAGCTGGACTGGGACTGAACAAGCATGGGATCAAACTTGACCCTCTGAATGTGGCTGACAATTGGGGCAGACTGAGAAGCCAATGATAATGACACTGGGATTTGTCTCTACTGCATGTACTGGCTTTTTGGGATCTTATTCTCTTTGGATGCACACCTTCCTAAGCCTGGATGGAGGGGTATGGCCTTGGACTTCCCACAGGGCATGGTATCCTGCCCTCTCTTAGGGCTGGAAGGGAAGGAGGGAGGGGAAGTGGGAGGAGGGGAGGAAGTGGAAATTTTGATTGGTATTATTTATAAAGTAATAAAAAAGCCACACAAAAATACTTAGTACCTTATAAACAAGAAAAAGAATGTGCCTTTGTATAAAACATGCATACTAAACAGAATGCAAATAAGAACTGAGGTTGAACCCCATTTAGTAAGTGACAAGCAATAATGCCTGTCCCTAAGCAATATTGTCTGAACACATTTCTGTTCAACCATCTGATAGTCTGTATTCTACTATATTATTCCACTAAAATCAAAAATTTCTCCATTGCTTTGATTTTGTCCCATATAACGGGAATAAGAGACAGATCTTAAGAAGTTAGTACCCACAGACTGTTTATAGATAACTGAGCAACTAAAAGGTATAGAAGGAGTTGCTCTTATTAAAACATACCTTTAACCAGGTGGTGGTGGTGCACACCTTTAATCCCAGCACTTGGGAAGCAGAGACAGGGGCAGGTGGATATCTCTGAGTTTGAGACCAGCCTGATCTACAAGAACTGGTTCCAAAGAACGGGCTCCAAAGCTACAGAGAAACCCTGTCTCAAAAATAAAAAAAAATCTTTAAAAAATAATAAAAATGAAATATACCTTTAAGCACAAGCTACTTGTCTTGTGAGAAATGTTCTAGTATCTCCAAAATATTGTTCAGATTCCCTGGTCAGATGTTCTCCTCTGTCTGCAGAATGTCAACAGACCATGTTTAATCATAAGGCTTTGCAAGAACACAGGTATTAGGAATCCATACCTTTTTGGAATATTAACAGAAAATAGTTTAAAAGTTTGCTAAAATTTTACCTGCAGAGGGACAAAAGGACTATTTGAGGGTATCTGTCAATACAATGAACTGGTGACGGACGGAAGCAGGATGAGAGTTCTGAAGAACTGCTGGTATCATTTTTCTTCAGTGATTTTCCTATCTTTGTAGTACAGCCAACATCAGCTGCTTTTTACCTCTCCTTGGTAAAACACAAAAGTGAGTTTGGACTTGTCTGGGTTGTTGAGAGAATCTGACACTTGGCAAGTCGCTCTCCAAGAGTTGCACTCTGTGTGTTGCCTTGCAAATTGTCTTTAGACTTTTGAGCAATTGGGGTCCTGTTGAGACATTTTGAGCAGCCGAAATTTGATGACTGGCTTTGTCTTTTGGGGGTTCTTTTGCTGAACAATTAAGGCAGTTTTTGTTAAAGGGACAGGTCATTGTATAATAATAATGCCATTTGCCAGAAGAGACTTGTCACTGTGGAAGTTCTTTTGAGCAAATTTCTGTTAAACTATTTGAAGTATTCTTTATGTGACAGGGAAGTATTGAGTCCTTGGGATTCTGTTAAATTGTACAAAATTTAGAGACAGGAGTGTTGAGGATATCTCTCCTGTGATTTATGTAACCATGGAAACATTGCATTTACTTTCTTGGTACCCCTGGAGATGAATGAAGCTAATTAGTATTTAACATTCCTGAAATGAACCCTCAGTTACTCCAGTTTGGGATTTATTATTTTTTTGGGGGGGTTGGTTTAATTCGTGATTCACAGAAAATCATGATAGGCATACTTGTACTGTATTTTTAATGTGTACCATGAAAGTTTGTGCATATGAATGAGTCTGGGATATTTTTAAACTACATACAGCAATGATTTCTGTATCTTTTAAGCTAAAGTAAATTGAGACAACCTTTAAAGTCAAAGGAAAAAGAAGTGGTTTTACCAGGCTTTATTTCAGAATTGCTTTAGTCTCTTAACTTGCTAGAAGTGTGAGTAAAAGTTTGTTGGATAATGTTCGAGTGCCTTAATATCTTAATGTCTCATTTTCTGGACCACATCGTGGGGCTCTTTTAGAGTCTGGGAACTTGGGCACCCCACTGCTGCTGGGCCCATGCTGCTCCAAAAATCTTGAGCTGTCTCACAGGACCATGGTGTTCTCAAGCTGCAACAGATGACCATGTCTGAGTCCATAGCTGCAGCTGGGGTCTCAGTTGATGTCCATTGCCCTTGTTACCTCAGGGAGCCATGTGAATGATATTTTGAACCATGTGTTGAAATATGACATTGAGGTTGTTTCCATCTATTTCCAGCTATTATGAATAGAACAGAAATGTATACAGGTTAACAAGCATCTACACTGTAGGGCATGGTATCCTTTGAATATCTGCTCAAGTGGTACAGCTGAATCTTGAGGAGGATATTCACAGCTTCCTGAGGAACTGCTGAACTAATTTCCATAGTGGCTATACAAGTTTTCAGTCCCGCAAGCAATGGATGAGTGTCCTCTCTAACTCACATCCTCACCAGCATAAGCTGTCAATTTTTTTTTATTGATTTGGGCTGTTTTGACTGGTATAAGATGAAATCTCAAAGTGGGTCTTGTTGTAAGAGGGGCGCAGGGCCCCTTTGTCCTGTCCTGCTCGGCACCCCGTGCATACCCGAAATAATTACACGGAAAATGTATTCATTTAAATACTGCCTGGGCCATTAGCTCTAGCCTCTTATTGGCTAACTCTCACATATTTGTTTAACCCGTTTCTAATAATCTGTGTGTCACCACGAGTCGTGGCTTACCGGCATGAGTCTAACCAGTGTCCATCTTGTGCTGGAGAAGCATGGCGTCTGTCACACTGCCTTCTCTCTCACAGCATTCTGTTCTGTCTACTCCGCCCACCTAAGGGCTGCCCTATCAAACGGCCATGGCAGTTTTCTTTATTTAACCAATGAGGGCAATACACAAATAGAAGACCCTCCTACACCATTTCCCCTTTTTTTGTTTAAACAAAAAGGAAAGGCTTTAACTTTAACATAGTAAAATTACATAACAAAACTTATCAAGCAAGAATTACAGTTACAACCTATTTTATCTTTTATTATGACAAAGGAAAACTATAACTATCCATTTTTTAACTCCATTAAAGACTCCAGAAGGATAAGATATTACCTAAGTAAACAAGAAATAAGTAACTTTCAAACTCTAGAAATAACAGAGACATCTCGCTGCCTGCACAGTCACCCAAAGTTCCTCTGTACCGTTGGGGCATCCATCTTTAGCCTACAGGCCCATAGTATCCAGTAGACTTTTCCATGAAGCAGGAAAATTTAAAGACAGTTTAGTCACTTTTTTTTGTATCCTGCAGAATGTTTCGCAGCGTCTTTTATGAAGCAGGAACCCTGAAGGATCATCTCACCTTTAGGCAAGTTTAGCAGTCCTCTTTCTGTGGGTTCTTTGTGTCTAGTTTATGTAACAGTCCAGGCAAGAGCACTTTCTTGCCCAAATGGCAATCAAACTCCGTAAGGAGCCTCTTTGATGCCCATCTTCCTCTTGAAGTAGCTGGTGCTGCCAGGAGCAGACACATCTCATCGTCATGAAAAGTCCTAAGTTATTAAAACATTAAATGCCATGTTTTGTAGTCTTTGAAAGATATGAAGAATGCCTATCTGAAATATATCTATGCACATCTAGAAAATCTAACTAACATGACTACAAACTTGACTATATCAATGATTATCCATTAACAACCTATATTTTTTAATTATACATTACATTTTTAAATGAATTACACAATCACAATACCTTAATTAAGATCAAAAATACATATATATAACAAAATTGACCTTAAATTTATAACAATGAAGCAAAATTTATATCAATGTA
This sequence comes from Ondatra zibethicus, assembly GCA_004026605.1. Taxonomy (NCBI): domain Eukaryota; kingdom Metazoa; phylum Chordata; class Mammalia; order Rodentia; family Cricetidae; genus Ondatra; species Ondatra zibethicus. The sequence goes on from PVIU01023502.1 coordinate 27,016, forward strand.
AATTATCCATATCTATATCATCTCCCCCTTTAAATTTAAAGAACATTTATAAACAATATTTGGGAATATGGGCGTAGTTACTTCTCTCCAAACTTCTTCCTGATGTATGGGGGCGCTGTTAATCAGGTTTGTCATGGTGTATCCTGTTCATCTCAGTCACCAGTTGAGTGAAGTAATTTTCTGAAGGTGTTCACAGTGACCTTTCAGGAGGGCGTGGTCTATCAAACCACATTGGTGTAGAAGGAATCCACAGGGTCTCATCCTCTGTGAAAACAAAAGAAGAACCTCCTTTCCAAAGCACCATATCCTTAGA